>JANVCC010000057.1:11542151-11791099 GCA_025345505.1 Todiramphus chloris collaris
TTTTTTTTTTTTTTTTTTTTTTTTTTTTTTTTTAATTTTTTGTATTTAGAATTAGAGGCAGTATTTTCAGCCTAAGGATTTTTGTGTTTTTTAAAATTTAATAGATAAGTGGTGTTCAGACTTCCTAAGGGGGTTTCAAGGCTTGGCCACAGAATCCTGGATATGAAAACTTGGAAAATAAAGGTATAAGGGCATAGCCACAAATCTGGAGTGGCTTAAGAATGTAACCATGCAAAAATACAATATGGCAAAGGAATATTATCCATGGCAGGGTAAGGAGCTGAAAAACAGAAGATCATGAACATGAGGGATGAAAATAAGTTAACCAGGTTGTACAATGAAATAAGAGAATAAAAGTAGCTGAAGGTTGGAAGTGATAGAAGTGATGAAGTTGTGATATATCATTCCGAAAATGAACAGAATATAGGAATGTCACTACAGCATAGCCATGGGAATATATCAGCATATGATCAACATATGAGAATTAAATCTGTATCATATAGAAGTCCATGAAATTTTGATGTTGACTGTAGTAAAAAAAAAAAAGTCCTTGTAATTATACCAGAGAACCATGAAAGTTTTATTGTCATGCATCAAAATGAAATGCTTTATTCATGACCACTGTGAAGAATGCTTCTATTTCAAATGAACCTCGAAACAAACCCAGTACTTTACCACCCATTAGTTTGTCTTTGTGATGTATTTGCCATATTGTTTAAATGTATTTGAGGTTAAATTTTGAATAGTACTCTTCTTGAATCCTTATGCATGTAAAACAGAAAGAGGCTTGAAAGGAATAAAATACCTTGGGTTTATTAGTTAGAGAATACATTAGAATAAATTATAATAAATTTATTTAAGATATCTTATCTAAATTTGCTCTTTCATGAATCCTAGCAGCCTGATTTTAGACTTTGAATTATAAGTGAAGGCAGATTCTGTCTTCATTTGGGAACTCCCTGGATTCCCAGTTTCTGCCCCATTTTCTATACCTGTGAACTTCACTACTGAATGTTGTTTTAAGCAAGACATGACTGAACCCATTTGATTGATATTTACTTTTCACTATTTCTGGGATATCTTTGATTCTTCTCTAAATTCTCCTGCTTCCCACAAGCTTTTTTCTTTGCAAATAATTTGTCAAATTGTGGTTTGGTTTTGCTGCTTCTGTTTTCTCAGCCCCATCTCTGCTTCCCTTCTCCAAACTTTAGTTCTCTGTAGTGTGGTGTATTAACCCGATTTCCTCTGTCACCCGCTGTCGTGTTTTATCGTATTTCTCATCTGTATGTTTTCTATCTTGTCCACTGCTTTCCCCTTCCATTTCTTTTATGTCTTTGCTTCACACAATACCTGGTAACTTCTGCATCCGCCTTTTGCTCTCCAGTGACTCCATTCCTCTGCCAACCCACAGGTTCTGTCCTCTGGCCTACCCCAAGCTCATTCCACAGAAATGCATCTTGTACTGCCCACTTTGAGAGCTGTCTCTTATAGCAGCTACCTTGGATAGGGGGGCCTACAGGCAGAGTTTCTCAGTTTTCCTGTCTGCTTCTTTTCCATGCAGTCCTCCATAGGTGCCCTTTTGTTTTCATATGCAACATTGCAGGGCATTGTAATGCCTATTCCAGATTTTACTCCAGACCTCTCAGAACATTTTACCTTATTTCCTGTGTCCTGTTTTTTTCTCAAGAGGAATATTTGGACTCATGTTAGAAACTACTTCTTGTGCTGAATGGGGAAAATAATATACACCCCAGGCACATCATAGTAGCCTTGCAGATACTCCCCTCCTTAGCTGTTCCCGTTTTCTTCCAATAACCTATATAGGTTAGGGTTACTACTTTGTACTTTAAGTACTTTGCAGGGTTCTAGTTTATCAATAAAGTTGTACAAGAACTACCCGAACACTCATTCAAGCTTCTTAACCTTGTAGTGAGTCCCTGTTCCTTATGCAGTCTTGGGACAGGGTTGTAGTGAGATTGTTCTGTACCTTCACCTACATCTCCTACCCCTGCACCTCTGCATTTAAATCCTCTCTGTGATTTAGGCACATCTTGCATGTAGCAGGTCCCTTATTTTCTCAGAAAAGCCATTGAACTTGTCCTGTATGTATAGTTATGAAAATGCCTATCTAATGGTTCTCATTCCATTTCTTTCATTGTGTACTATTTCAGGCATTTATTTACTAAAAAGTGCTGTGCCATGAAATGTAGGAGATAATTAAATTCAAGCTTCTGTTAAAGAAACAGATAAATCTGTTATAGCCTATTTGTGACAGTCATGGATTTACAGTTCAGATGCCCTAGCTCCACTACCAGAATGGAACTCAGACAGGCGGGTAAGGTTACCAGAAGTTAGTTTTTGTTGTTGCTGATATTTACATACCTTGTGAAGAACCCTTAGTGTAAGGCAAGGAGTACCTCAAATTAAATTGTGGTCCCTTTAAAGTGCTGAAAATGGATGACTGCAAAAATTGTTAGTCACTTTTATAGATCTTAGTTTTCCTTTAAACTTCTAAATTCTTAGGTGGTTGTTCTTTAAAACTTGTGCCTGCATATTTCAACCTTTCAATGTCTAAATTCTAAAGGCCTGGGAAAGGGCAATATGTTCTTAGATCAGCTGGTGAGAACTTTGGCATGAAATGTCACAAGGCATAGGTATTAATTTGCCCAGCTTTACTTGTGAATGGCAGGGAGGAGTTGTGCGAGTGAAGGAATGCAAAGGGAAGGACGTTTTCCAGCTTTTTTGCTTCTCTCAAAATTCATTTCTACTCAGTTCAGGTTGTAATAAAAATCCTACCAAAAGTACAAGCAATAACAATAGCTTTCATTGAATAGCAGAATTTTTCTTCACACAAGTGTTCACTTAAATGCCCTCCTGGTGATGGAGAAGTGTGCTTTCTATTCAAAGGGCACAGCTGTCTGAATGTTGTATGTTTAAAGAAGTAAATTGAATTAGGGAAGTAGATATGAGAGTGTGTGATTATGAGTAAAAATTTATCTATTCAGATGATATATTGTTTGAAATATACTTCATAAGATTTAATAATAAAGTGTATATTGCCCTAAAGTATGTATAAAAATGTTATTCCTATTAGACCAGTGTCTCTTTAGCACTGAACTTTTTAGGTTTCACACTTACTTTTCAATTGTATACAAAACTTGGTGTTTATTGATAGGTGCTGAAGGCATAATTACAGAAGTATCATTTTAAAAAAGACAGCTCTGAACTTTGTGGGACTCAAACTAAATCAGCACAGATAAAGCTTTGACTTTAGATGCTGGATAAATGATATGTTCAGTTCAAAGTATTAGATAACAAGTATTTATTACATATAGAAATGTTATCTATTTTTGTCTTGGTAACATTTGTTGCAGTGCAGAGAACCTGAACATCCTACTGTATCTTAGTTATAATTCATTGGTTAGCAATCAATAGATTATCTTAAAATATGAAGAATTTTATGAATAAAAATCCCATGAAAAAACACACCTTTGAAAAGTAAACAATGTGTTTGTAGAGACAGCTCAAAGAAAATATGTTTCTAAGACATGCATATGTTGGTATATGTGCATATATATTGTATGCATATAATTGTGGATAAGTCCTGAAAGAGGTCTGTGCAATTCCTTCCCTTTTCCTGTGAAAGATTTAGAATGCTAAAAAGGAAACTAGATTTTTTGCTGTATGTAGAGCTGAATGAAATAAACCAATGAAATTAGTTTGATTTGTTTCTTGTTTAGGTAAGTTCTATCTCCCTTAAAAAAACCCACACCCTATTGTATCATAAAGTTGAAGAAACAATGTATTTCACTTAATTTTAGAAAATTTTAGAAAAACTTGTCCAAGCCAGGCTTAGATAAACATTAGAATGCAGGAACCAAAGGGAAGACTTGGGTTCTTGGGTTTAGCTCTGTGGACAGTAAGGTCTGTGCCTGGTTTTCTGTGGTATTCCTCTTAACGAGCAAAAATTGCTGCAGAGTGGCCATATCCAATATCTAATCAGTCATGGCACAGACTGCAGTTATTTTTATAGTTTGTCATCAAGTCTGATTGTTTTGGTTGATAGTTGAATTTTTTTGTCCATCACAGGGCTATAAGTAGTTTTTTTCTGAGGACTCTATTCCTCAAAGGTCAGATTCTCATATACTGGATGGGTTTTGTGTAGAGTATGATTAATATAATCTTAGTTTCTTTATCCCTCTCTAATTATTTTAATGTAACAAGCAATTTTAATATCCCCTAAGTGCTATAACAAGCAATCTCATTACTTTTCATCAGGCTTGTTTATAAGGAAATAAAATAGCAGCAAAATAAATAACATTGAATAAACCAGAAGTTGAAGTATTACCTACTCTGTTCAGAACCATGAGTTCTGAGGAAGTCATGAGCCTACCTTAAGAAAAGAATGGTATTTTTGTTGATACAGTTTTCTTGTTTGGTTTTTGCTGTGTGAGCAGTTGGGGAATATTGTACAGATTTTCTAACTTGAAGACTAGGTTCTAACTTCAGGGAAAGCTAAAGTTCTTAATGCTCCAGTAGTAGAGGCTTTAGGAAACTTAAGAATACTGATGATACAGATATCTTTTTTTCCCCTTTGAACTTTCTCTCTCTGTTATCTCCCAACTGTTAACCTCTTCTTTCTTGCTTCTCTTGTTATATCATTTTTTCCTCTATTTCTATCTTTCAGAGGAAGCATCCTTAATAATCATATTAATAATCATATTAATAATTTGTGTAACCTTGCCATCTTGCACTTATATTGTTGTTGGTTGCCATTAGTCTATTATCTCATTCTCCTTTGCTTTTCTTTGTATTCTACTGTATCTCCTTGGCTACTTTTCAGTAAGGTGCCCTAATGCTGTCTTTCCTTAAGTGTCATATCCCAAAATATTCCTTCCTGGCTCCAGGAAAGGAGAAAGGAAAGCCTGGTGGTGCTGAGACAAACTCACAGTGAAAACTACCCACTGCAGTTTTAAATTTGGAGCATTACCTTTTAGCCCTTAATACTTAAACAGTTCTCCTGATGAGTGGACTGTGATTGTGGGCTTCATAGTGTCCAAACTCTGATCCTGCCAAATGTTGCATGCAGTTGTCACTAGCCTATTAGAATGAGCTGATGAGGCAACCATGTGTTAATCTAGTGTTTGTATAAATTGGAGTTGTATGGGCCAACATATGCTAAGGCCAGAAGATTTACAGATCTGTAGGGAAAAGAACTTTTGCTATCTCTGAAAACAAGGAGGAGGCCTTATGTACTTGTCTGGTTTGATTTTTCTCTCAAAACTTTGTGTGTAGAAAACTGAGTTGAAGAAAAACAATCTATTTTGTTTGACTTCTATGTTACTAATAGTTTGAGATTAAACTGGGGTACCAGTTTCAGAAACACAGAAAACAACCACTGAGACCTGATGCTTTCAATCCTCTTCTCCTGACATTTATGGAGAAGTTGTTTTGTGGTCAAAGCTATAGCTGACAGAATCCTGTCCACAGTATTCTTGTAACTGAAAAGTCATCACTCACTCTCAGCAACAGAGGTGTTCAGGCAAAATCTCTCATGCAGATGAAGCCATGCTTAATTTTATTAACTTAGCCTTTATTGATCAGCATGTTCTTCAGCTGGTGCAGGAGGTCTGCTGTTAGATTGTTCTGATGTGTGTGATTGCTTTTACAGCTCTCTCAGATGACTTTCAGTAATATTGAGGCATTCAAAGGTCAGTAATATCAGGAATATCTCTGTGTAATGAAATCTCAAGTCCTAGGAGCCTTAGGAAGTGTGTAAGAAAAGTTAAAAAAACCCATAAACCTATAAACCCCCCTCCCCACCTCAACCTCACCTTACTCTTCTCTGGCACCACTTTGTATTATTGCATTATTTTGTGAGGCAACAATGGTCAGTCAGTACTTGATGTTGGCCAAAGCATACCTAGATATATGATGAAAATGTCTCTTCAGATGTAGGAGACTACATTTGAAGAATGAGAATGTGAAGTGTGTGTTTTCTATTTCATTCTCAAGTGTGTTGCAATATAAATTCCTCTTTTTACATTTTAAACAACCAGTTTCCATGGAGGGGAGTCCTCTTGTGCACCATGTTCTCAAACAAATTAATTAATAAAACTAAAAAAATCTAACTTACATTCATAGCTTGCATCAGCTTATGATATGAGTAATATTATCTCAATGACTAATCCAGACACACCTGTCAGAGATGGAAAACCTATACTGAGACTGCTTTAATTCAATTGCTGAGTTTTGTAGGTCCAAAGTCCCTTGAAGTATCTGACTGAAATCCAAACGTGCTTTACATGCTGAGGTTTTTGCATGTAGATCTTTAAATTAGTTAGAAAACAGACAGATTCCCTTGGTATTTAATTATTTGTTGAAGCTTAAATGGTTTGTTTATTCTAGGAAGTGTTTTATTTTCAAAATCTAATTTGCACTGCATAGTGGGTCTGTTCTCATTGAATAACTTCTTATACGCTTCACACAATTCCAGGTATTCTTTCCCATCCTTCCTTATTTGCTCTCTCTCCCCACCATGCTGTTGTTAAAGGCAAGTTTTTGTTTCTGTTGGTGTTGCTCTGAAGTACACTTTGTTTTGCTGAAGAAACAAGATCTGGGAGCTCCTGGCTTGACTGCTGAGTTAGTCCTCTCAGTGGTAATGTGCAGCTGTGTTCCAAGGAGTGTGATGCTAGGACGTCACAGAATAGGGGGTGGAGTGAGACAGGCTGAGAGGAGTAAACTTGAGTGTACACAGTCACAAAACAACAGTGAGAGAGTAGGAGTCCCTGTTTTGTGAGGTGAGTTTGTGTTGCTCAAAGAGGGCAAGTGAGGAGTGGAAAGAATTGGATCATCTGTCTCTCCAAAGCGTAACTAAAAATGGTAAAATATTGTTGGGGTTTTGGGAGTTATTTTGCTTTCCTTTTTCTCTTAAAGATTTTTCCCATACTTGTTACTAGGAGATAAATTGCTGTACTTAAGGATACTTAAGAGAGACAAAAATCCTGGCTGCAGGAGGAGCGGTCCAGCCAGCTGCTGAATAAAGGGGGTTGGGTGGAGCCCCTAGGGCTCTGGTTTTTCTCCCTGCATTCGGAGGGGAGGGGGTTGCATTTGCCATTCCAAGGGGGGGCTCCTGCCTTCCTTGGCAGACACCTGTCTTTCAAACCAAGAAAAATATCAATTATCTATACAATTACCATTACACTTTAGTTAAATAACCTGTGTATTACTTTTTTTTTTACTAATTGTTTGAATAAAGACTTTTTCATATATCTCAAAAAAGCCTTTTTAAATATGCCAAAATGTTGCAGTTTTGGCAGAAGCTCTCCTGGAAGAGGAAAGTCCTCTTTCTTTGTTCCTGGTGGGAGTACTGACACGTTCACCCAGAGAAGGGAGACTTTCTGAAGGATATTTAAACAACTCAAAACACAGAAGAGTTTAAACCAAAAGTCAGATTTCTAACTGGAAACTTATAAAATTTATAGAGATTAATAAATCTAAAAGAAAAAAAAAGGGGGGAAAATTATGTTTTAATTTTCAAATGAAATACTGCTTTAACAGACTCAGTTCTTGGAAATTTATCATGGAATGAGCAATGTTTTCTTTATTTCTACAAAATAGTGTAATTTCATAAAACTCATCTGAGTGAAGTATTTCTGATTACGTTAGTAAATAAGCACTGTGTAATTATTTAAGTAAATTAAAGGAAGATCTTTATTAAAAAATTGAATGATGTTATAACAGAAGGCTAATACCAGATGCAGCTTGAAAAGCAAGAGCAGGGAGTAATATAATTTATATATCTCATGGATTGGGAGCATGAGCTGGATGGTTTTTCTCGTTCTCAGGAAAGGTTCTTAAGAAGTTTGCTATGTTTACCTGACAAATACAAACCTGTTACTTTCTGATGTGACAGTAGTAATGATGTAGCATTTCTTTTCTTTAAGCAAGACATCCTCTACATATATTGTTGAATATTAGTGCTAATGAAATAATTTTCTGGATTTTTAAACTTCTTTCCTTCTGTGAGTGTGTTTAAATGGCTTTCCTATTACATTTATCACTGTGTAAATCTAGAGAGAAAAAACTGTTACATTTCAAAATAGTATATGCTAGTTTATTTGCATTGATAAGGGGTATTAATATTTGCACTCATTAAAATATTTATAGCATGTGAATCAGTTGAAACGTTCCTAAGATATTTGTGTGGCACTCAGGCTAGATTTTTATATATCTGTCCATAATCAAACAATTCTTCAATGTAGGACTACAAGTTTTGCTGTGCAGGTAAGCATTATTAGGCCCATTTAATATTAATGCTTTTAAAATCCAGGACAAACATTCAAAGCGTAAAGTGTCAGTTTATTGATAACCATGCTGTTCATCATCCTTTTCACTCTTAAATGCTGCACTAGTTCATTACTGTGGCAGATTTTCAGGAAAATTATAGTAAGCAAGGGGGCATAGACAATGCCCTGGGACAGTTAGAGCTTTGCAGGCAAAGGACTAATGCTGAGTAGTGTTTTTTATAAAAAAAAATCCTGGAAATGTTGTTGTAGACCTTTTTGGTTCATTAATGATGGCCTTAATTGCTGGTTTGCATGGTTCATAGACTTGGGACTGGAATGTAGAATTTTAGATATCCAGGTGACTCAACTGTTTAGCCCAGTGTGGTAGTTACCAAAAGCCATTAGGAGGCTTCTCTGTTCTCTCTGTACAGCCAACTCCTTTATAGCCCTCCTGGTACAGGAACTTGAGTAGGACTGATATAAAAAAGAGTTTCTTTCAGTCTGTATCTGGGTTATTATTCCCCTTTGTGGCTTTTTTGACAAGTGAACCTTAAAACCCCATTCTCCTGTTCATACCAGTGGTATTCCATTCAGGCATGTACAGATAAAGTGTATTTCCACTTTAAAGAAATCCTTAAATAGTGAGGGAAGTGAAAACTGTTCAGGATATTTATTTAGAGGCAGCCAGTTAAACCCAGTCACTTTGATCTCTTCTAGTACCCAGTCATGGAAATATGTTTACTTTCTTCCATTAACTGTGGAAGGGGAGGCATCAATACATACTATTGCGTAGCTATTTTGGTTAGCGTGTTTTCTTTAGGTCGAAATGGAGTCATGTTGCTGTGATGAAAGCAGCAGCTTGTACTATTTTTGATGTTGTGTGTAGGATGGTTCTCTTCAGAGCATGCAACCTGAGATGTTAAATAGTGTTAAAAAAGCCCACATATATTGCAGGAACCCAGCAGGAGTTTAAAGGAACCCACAAAATGGGTGATGAGCAGCACTGCCAGCACTTCTAACAGGTCTGGCCTGGAAAGAAAGAGCAGAGACTGAATATTTTTGAAATAAGTGAAAATATTACATAAAATGTAATAAATATGTTCCATTTATGTAATTCTGTATGGGAACTTCCACAGAATTTACAAGAGATGCTTTTCTGTTCAGATAGTGTATTTGCTGTTAGAACAAATGGAAGAACTCTGGGGAAAACATGACAAACTTAGAGAGCTCAGGAGCTAGGCAGAGTAAACCAGCCCAGCTGTGTGCAAGGAAAAATGAAACACCAGTGTATGAGATGTTCATCAGTCTGCACGGCCTAGTGTTGCTATTTACTGCCTGCAGGTGGTAGGGATGGAGGGACAGGAGGGGGAAGGCTGTGCCAGGAATAAAGAAAATTACCCTCAGTGTTGGAGAAATATGGAGATGATGTGCAAGCCATCCATATTAATGGGTGTGTGCATGTTAAAGATAGTAAAATAGTGCTGCTTTTCACAATGTAGAGAGATGTACATTCTGAAGCCTGTGCGCTCTGTCTGCAATAGCTCTAGCTCTAGGCAGCACCTGATGATAAAATATGGACTTTGAGTTAGATGGAAATTAATAAAAATGAGATATTTTGGATATGAAGTGAATTTGAATGAAAAATAATTCAGGGCTTTTGAAGTTTTTCGCAGCACTGAAGCATTATAATTTTGAATTAGAATATTTTGTTCTAACTGTTTTTCTTGCATGCTGTATTAATAATTAAAGTTGCAACAATATGAATTCTCAAAATTTATTTTCGAAAAGTTAATTAGAGTTTAAAACCAGCAACTGTGTATTAAAATCATAATGAGAACATTTTGGTCTAATACAAATGTTCCAGAATTTTAGTGAAACACTGTGAATATATGTTCTATTGTCTTTTTTTTTTTTTTCCTCTTTTAAACATGTTTCATTAACTGTAATTTTCTGATGGAAAAAAAATCAATCCATGTATTTTTGACCAATTCTGAATACCTCAAGAATAATTCCAAGGATTGGTTCCTTTATGAGGCCATTGGCATAATGATGTTTGCAAAGTACTGTCACATTTCACCTGAGACTTCAGACTCAGACACAAAAGGCAATCTAGGAACAATAGGTTGAGTTACTAATAGTAGTAATGCATTGCTTAGTGGCTGTTACTAATTAAAGGATTTTATCTGTCATGAAAGAAAATAGATAATCACTATGTTAGTTCTTCTTTATCATCTGGCTGCTTGAACAAACCCCATTGTCTGGTATACATTATGCACCAATACTTGGCATGGATCCCCTTTTTCTTCCTTTCTGTTTTCTTAGGCATTTCTGGGTTCTCTCTTTGGGAATATATCAATAGAAAAGAGATGCAAACTTTTACTTGTCTCATATGAAGAGCTCTTGATGCCACCTATTCCATAGAGTTTTAAGGCAAACTATATTATGAGTAATGTGGCTTTCTGTAACCATAAATTTGTGTCTTAATATATATTAGCCATAAATAAGCAAAGAGGTCACTTAGTACATGTTGCTTCTTTGGGCTGTTTTTCTCTTGCATGGGATTGCTGACACTTGAATGGTAACAGCTTACTTGCATTTTCTTGACTTTGATGATTTACTACTGAAGTAGCATTTTGTCAGTGAAGGAAGAATAGGTTTTTCCTCCATTTGGTCAGCCACCATGGAGAGCTCTTGTGGTTCTACAATCCTATGCAAAACAAGATCACTTCTGAAAAACTGCTTTTGAATAAGAGCATGCTGGCATACATTTGGATCGTTCCCAGTGAAAGTACTGCATGTTCAAAGTAGTTTTTATGGGTCTCATATGCAGCAGGCTCAAGCCCTCGTTGACAGAGGGATGTACAAGCTTAAATGGCACTACATGGATGCTAATGCACCTGAACCACAGAGGGCAGTCCCATGTCATCTTCCTTTGTTTTTGGACCTGTAAGTTCCCGGGATGCTGCAGTTGAGAGTTATTTGTGGACTCAGAACCATCCTAGTTTGACTGTCAGAGAATCTATTATGTGTGCTAAGTTGTGTTTGGATCTGGAAGATTAATTATTTGGATAATGAAGTGGTGCTGAACAATACAAGAATGTAAGATATATGTTTGCTTACAACAATGGTTACATAGGCTGACAGGAGTACATTTCATCCAAAGAATCTGAACTGACCTGAAGAACACCTGGTGTACAGATATGGCTTGCTGAGCCTGCACCTTTTGAGAGACTGTGTGGGTTCCACTGAGAATTTTCTTGGCTAGCTTTACCTCCTATATCTTCCCTTTATAACAATCTTCTTTGAAAACCTCTGTGTAAAACTTTCATTACAAGAATTTGCGTGAGAATGACTAAAACAGAATTCATTTCCAGTACAATTTTTTCAAAATCTGGATTTGCATGCTTTAATATGCACACCAGATGGGCTGAAAATCTGACCAAATTCCACAATCAGATGTCACAGGTAACATTAATAAAATGTACGAAACAAGTTTTTAGCTATCTGGGCAGAATTTCTTTAAGGTGATTTTAGAATAAAAGAGAAATTATTTATATAACTTTGTAGGACAGATTTTTTTTTTTTTTATCTTCTTAAAGAATAGCTTGTTATTATTTGGTTCCATTTGTTAATGTGCTTTGCATATTAAAAATAGATGAATGGAGAACTATTCATCTGAGCTAACCAAAGATGCAGATGGCTACTGGCAGTCTCTTAAATCTTTATTGGAAAAATTGTTATGAGAGACTTTTTACCTGGAAGCTAGTGAAGTTAATTGGAATGGGTCGCATGTTTGTTTTCTAGTAATGGTTTTTACAGTTGTACAGACAATTTCTCTAGCCTCATGAACGTTAACACTGCATTTTATAAATCACATAAGGATGCAAAAGTTAGTAGTATTGTTCAAGGAAAGGATTTGATTATGGGGATGCTGCTGTAGATTTCCGTGCTGTTGAATTAGTTTTACTCCTTTATGCACTGAGTCTGTGGCACCTGCTCCTAAATCAGGCAGCTGGCTTTGGTCACCTAGAAGTCTGTTAGAAGACTTTGTGCCTTCACAGTGTCTTTGTGCCCCAGCCACACAGGCAGGTAATTTGCCTTCCACAGAGCTGTCTGGGTAGTCACAGGCTGACTTTATCTGTGCTCCTGGATCCAGCATTGACAGGAAATAGATCTGAAGAAGGCAAAGTACTGCCCAGAAAAGATTACTTTTTCACGGGACTGTTTTCAGGACTTGGTGGAAACTTAGTTTGTCACTCTGTTAGAAGAGGAAAAGGTGATAAAAAAATGAGTTGTCATGATTTTTGAACAATTATTTGTTGTTGAATGCAAATGCACTAATTTCACATGTATGAATTTCTGCAGTAAGTGAAGAAGGCTGACTTGAGAAGGAAGTTACTTTAAAACAAACTGGTGTGTAGATTGATTTATGATGCAGTGATTGCCCAAGGAAATGCTTTTGCTTTACTGTCAACACCAGGTAATCCTTGGTAGTTTTCCTGTCAGTACCTTGCATTTTCTCTATCAGTATTTTATACTGTGCCCTAACGTATCAAAGACATGTCATATCTGAAGATGGTGTCCTTGGCAGTGCAGTGAAATGCACTGAGCAGACTTCTAGATATCTGAAAATACTGAGCAAAGGTTCTTTCCTCAAGGAAGTAAATCTCTTAGCCTGCAGTGCAATGAAAATGCTCTTAATGGAGTTTTGTGGTGCAGAGCTGCAAACTCAAATGCCAGAAACTATAGTCGCATTAGGTCTGTGTGTCGTAGTAACGCTGCCAGCCCCATTGCCTTCTGTTTACAAGCAAGCTCAGCCAGGGTTGGATTACTTCCTGTCTTCATTGCTCTGTGCAGATTTATGTGCAATGTCTTTTAAATCTTGTAACAATGATAGCTTAAAATTGTCTTGTATAGAAATGATAATTTGTGCTTTGAAAGTAAGAAAGCAAAATATTCAAGAACGCTATATTCTAACATTGCTAACATTGTCTGGATGTTACTGAGGGAAGGGATGGAAAAATTCTGTTGTGACCTACTGCAGAGATAAGACAGCAATTTAGAAAGAGTGCATCAAGGAAAGGAGGAACAATTTAATTTATTTAATTTTAACAAGTTTAATTTTAAACTCAGGCTATATCTGTAAGATCTACCACTCCTAAGTAACCAGCTTTACCAGTATATGCCATCATGCAGTTTATGGAGTAAATGTAAAAAATCACAGTAGAACTTTCAAAACACTCCTATGAATTAATTTTCTGAAAAATAGTTCTGTGTTTTGAATAAATGACACACATACTCTGTTTTGGTTAGAAGAGTTTTAACAAACCAAAAATTAGAAGGGTAAAAATTATTTGCCATTCAGGGAAGTTATATATTGCTGATGTGATGATTTGCATTAAATTATTGGTATGTTCATTTGTTCTTCATGATGTGGTCTGTCATAAGAACAATACCAACAGCCTGATGGGATTTTCCTTTCTGAGATTCTTTATGTTTTGTTTTCATTTAATGAGTATGGTGTGCTTTCATACATGTTTGACTAAAAGAAAATGACACAAAAGAAATCCCTTTAAGCATTGTAGTCTCTATCCTTAATTTACCTGTCCTTTCAGTTCCTTTCCGTCCCTGGAGGTGTTTGAGCAACCAGTGCTACTGCTTTATATCACCTCTACTTCCCTGCAGCAAACACATAGTCTCCTGGCTACAGCATTTTTACTGCATGTGAAACCCCAAATTTATATTCTTTCTGCATTTACTGCACTTCTTTCACTGATACTGCTCTGCTACCCCCAAGGTCTGAATGACATTGATCTGATGCTCACAGCCTAGAAGTAAAGCCAGTGTGAGCAGTACAGAAATCTCATGGCTAGTGCAAAGAAATAATTAACTCTTGCACCTTGCTCAGTATGTAAGGAAATTGCAGTTTAGCCAAAATATGAGATGCATCATTTATTCCTGGGACGAGGTCTCCACTGAAAAGCTACATGAACACACATGTCGTAAGAAGAAGGTTCTAAAAAGCTAAGCTTGTCTAGCTGTCCAATTGGGGAAAAACTAGTGCAGTGAGAGCAGTAGCACTGGAGAGAATTAATGCTAGGTTTTCAGAGTTCTGGGAATCCTCGCCATTGTTAAGCTATGTATCTTTTTGTGATTTATTGATATGTCTCTCCAGTGTTGTTCTCCTTGGCAAGAGATCCTTTCTGATCTCCCTGTTGTGCTGTGATCATAATATATTGAGTTCTGTGCAATATCATGGTAGCTGTTCAGAGAGATGCTTTTTCATTTCCTTGTCTCCTTCACCTGAGGTAACAGTGTTACTTCTTGTCTCATTGTGCTTGTTAATGACTCTGTCACTGCATGTCCCTTTGTATATGTGTGGCACAGCAACTCACCTGCTTGTAAGAGCTCTGTTATATAGACATGGTAACATCAGGATTGGCAGAGCTTTTCATCTGTCTTAATTTTAGTTTGTGATCAGGAAATACACCTGTGGATTGTTCTAACATCTACAATATAGGCAACAAATGTGGTTTTTACTGAATTTTGTGAAATCTTCTGCTTTGATGGGTAGAACTGTATGTCCCCCTGTGGTTTTTTTTTTGTTTTTTTTTTTTTTTTTAATTTTCTTTTCAGTGTTGGAGGATTATTAATACTTCTCAGCTGCCTCTCTAAATGTTTTTCTTCAATCAGGGCCAACTCTAACTTGATGGAACAGGTGGTTGCTTAACCAGCAAATTGTTTAGCATAAAGCCCCAGCCAGGACGTAGCTTCTTATAATTAAAAGACTCATACTGCTCCTGCCAGCCATCTTTTCCCTTGCTCAGCATTGCATCACCATTTCAGACAGAATGTGCAACAATAAAATGTCTCTGGTATTAACCCTCTCTCATCCAAATCACCCAAATGTTTCTCGTTTGTATTGTGATAACAAGGTGCCACAACACTGTTTAGGATTTGCTTTCCATGTCTCAGGAGAAAGTTTTTATTTGTATTTCTACATTTCTTTAGAAGCTAGTAATCTCTTCTTGTCATTATAGGGGCAAAAACCCCAACCCAAGAATGTGGTTCCAGGTGATCCTGCTCTGGCAGGACTAGATGACTTTTTGAGGTCCCTTCCGACCCCTAACATTCTGTGGTTCTGTGATTTACATTGCAAAATACTGTCACTCGGGACTCCAAAGCCAGGGGATGTAGTGAATGTTTGGATTGTATGTTACTGAAATGGCAAGTGATGAGCCACTGACACTGGGGCAGAGAGAGAGAGGCTCTTTATGTTCTCCTCCTCATTCTTATTTGGAGGCTCTGTCTGCCAGGGAAGGGAAATGACAGTCAGCATTACTTTCAAGTCAAACAATTGGACTCCTCCATCACCTATGCAGACAGACTGCTGCATTGACCCTATTATAATACTATATTTTAGCATGATTGTTAATCAGATAAGCATCTGAACTGTAGAGCATTGCAGGGTTTTTAAATCAACTGGACTGTATTCTGTTAAAATCTGTAGGTTTGGCTATTTTATTTATGTGTAGAAGTATTTGCTATAAATACAAGGTGGATGGCTGTGTACCGAGATGCATAATTGGGAAAGTGAGATTGTTACCAGCTGCAATCCTAATTTTCAGATTTGACAAATGTAATATAATTCCAAGTATTTATGGTGACCTACTTAGAAAAGATGGAGTATTGCTATTACCATACTATTTATGTAGACATGCCAAATATAAAAGAAGTCTGATACTGTTACCTTCTAAAATATTATTGCTCTGTTTTGGGGGCTAGAATGATTTTCTCATGTAACAGTTAATATTGTATTCAAAGAGTTTTTTTTACCAGATGTCTGAAAAAGGATCCAAAAATGCTTTGTTCAGAACAAATCTAGTGTTGATTGCCACCAAAGGGGAAGTTGGGGCCTCCAGTATAGTTCATCCTTTGTAGTCTGAACCAAGGAACTGGCAGCTTGTTTACACATAAATCTGCACTGAAATGACAGAAATTGCATTTAATTTACGTCTTTTCTTTTCTTTTTTCCTCTTATTTTTCTTTTCTTTTTTTTTCTTTTTTTTTTTCAAATGGAAGCTTTTGTGCAGAAAGATTTTAGCCTAAAAATTTCCTATTCTGTCTTTTTCTTTTTGTTTTATGCTAGTTTATAAACAGTTGCTCGTGTTGTCTGTAGAATATCTGAGAAGTTAAAGCTCTATACTTCAGATTGAAAAGCCTGTTTGGACTAGTTTTGTTTAAGCAGCAAGAGAACTATATATGTGTTTATTCCTAATGTTAATGGGTGCTGATTGACAAATTATCTTGCTTGAAGTATAGGACGGGGATCTTTGAATTAGTCACCATTAAGTATTCCTTTTCTCTTGTAACTGTGTCTTAACAATTTCATAGATCACATTTTTGTTGCGTCTACTTACATCTGATATAGTAGTATATCTCTGTGTTCAAATAAATAATGAGAATTTAAGACTGAGGTATCATCTTGGTATTTTTATCTAACCTGTTACTATCCTTTAAGGCATTATGGATGTTTTGATCAAATAATATTTTCAACTGACTACTGAAATAACAGCGAGACACAGATATATTCACTTTCACTGACATATAGTCCTTGAATAATGCCACAAATCCAAGCTTTGTATCACAGTCTGACATCTTGTATATACATGTTGAAATCACTCCCTAATTAGAAACTGGGATGAGAGAATTAACTAAAGATTTCAAAGTACTTAAAGAATTTCAGTTGCATTTGTTGTCCTTTCAGAAAACTCCTAGTTAATTGTGACATGGGGCTTAATAGATAGTGGCTTATCATGTACATAAACCTCAGTTTTATACACAGCACTGATATTGTGAGTGAATTTTTAAAAGTTGTAGTCAGATTGTAAACTTCCTGTATTTCTAACATTCCATATTAAACTCTCCCATGTGTCCACTCTGCATAGTTGCATTTGTCCACTTGTTGCAAGATACGCTTTTTCAAAATGAGCATATTAAGTAACATGGTGCTGTGATGTGTCTAACAGTCTGTCTTTGAACTGTTTGTTAATTGGTTATGATAATATCTGTTAGGTATGCAAAAGTGTTACAAAGAACATCTGCTCCTGTCATAACCGATGCCGCTTTTCATCAAGATCAGCACTTTAAGCTGAATAGGGCATTAATTAATATCAGAACTGGCCCAACTGTGAAGAATTTTTCCTCTGTGTACAACCATGGTCCACTTGGCTATTATAACAGTACTAACCCTGATGTCAAACCTGTCCAGATGAAAGGGCCTTATGCTTTTTCAATTTTTCAGGGAGATACTTCGTGTTCTTGGATCCAGGTCACAGCTATCTTGGAGTAGGCTGCCTTTCCAGAAGGAAAGCGAAGCACAAATCTGATGAATCCCACCCTTGAAGACATCCTGTGCTGTTGTACTATTTCAAGGCATTTCTTACAATTCTCTCCATTTGTGCCTACATGTATTTTCATTTTTCATTTCAATACACACATAAATATGATCGAGTTCCCGGTGCTTTGGGAACTTTGGTTTCCAATTTTCTTATCTTGACTTTTAAAATCAAAGTGTTTCATTAATGGCTGTTTCTTCCGCTGAGCTTTAAAAAGACATGTCCTTTGTTCTCAGTCTACAGCTACAACTGGTTAAAGCAGTTTTCACGGTAGCTATAGACAAATGCTAAGTGAATTAGCTTTTATACTCACAGTTGCTTCTCCTTTCTATTTGATTTCTGCATATTCTTGGGTGAATTCTCAAATGTATGTATGTAAAAATTGGAGAGAGATGATTTCAGAGCTATATGCATGACTGTTATCCTAAGAGGTCACAAGTTACACACATGAACAGTGGAGCTGGCTTACCTCCATTTAGTGAATGGGTGCAATTGATCTGCTTGGCACATTTGGCTCAGCAAGTCCAGGATGTATTGACCAGAGACAGTAGATGTGCCTGACTCAGGAAATGTGCTTAGGGGTGTGTGCCATAACACCAAGATACCCTGTCTGTTTCAACTCCCGTGTCACTTGTGGTACACAGTGTCATAGTAACAGTTTTCTACCTGGTAGCCATACAATCTACAAACACTATAGAAGAAATGTGAATGTCTGTTTTGCATATTAGATGTGTTTTAATAGTTTAGAAAGTAGATTTTTAGATATATTTGTAGCATATGCAGTCTTTCTAGTTATTTACTAATTGCATAAATGTCATTAAATGGACAAAACAGTGATAAAATGGGTACTTTAAATAGATCTGGCAGTGTATGTCAATTTGATATGATGCTAGAGGAAAAAAGTGAAAAGAGGGCATCTTAGGGAATGTGAGCTGGAATATGAACTTGCTCGTTCTGTGCTGAAATGCAGGTGAGGGAATAGGGGGAGCATTCTAATATATAGGCTGTAACTGTTTCACTCTCTGGTTGGAAGAATGTAGCAGATACCATCCTCCAGAAGTCTCTCGTAGGTAATGTTGGTCATGAGGTGGCTTCTTAATAGAGTTGAGTATTACATTTGTAGGAAGAGACTATGGTGATTTGGAAGACATAACTAAAATTTAGATTCACTGGCAAATAGGAGTGGTGGTTTGAAAAGGCAGTGTGCCTGGTTCTGCCTTCATGCGGAACTAGTCAATGGTGTCCCACACATCTAGGGTGAGAAACAACTGGATAAGTGGCAATTCAGCAAGAAAGTGTCTGTACATGGCACAGGGCAAGTGACTCAGCATTATCATGCTATTATGCAAAAGACGTGGCATTTGAGGTGGTTCACTGCCAAGGCATGTCTAGTAATTCTTTTATTCTCTCCAGCACTGGTGAGGCATTGGCAGGAGAGAAATAATGTCCACTACTGGGCATTTTGGTTAAAGAGAGATACAAAATAATCAAAAACTGTCTAAAGAACAGCATCAGGAGAAATCAGAATCTAGATATGATGACTTAGGGGAATGATTTGGAGTCTTTAGTTAAGGGAGGATGAATCAAGATATGATAAAAACCTTCAGATATATAAAATGCTGCTTCAGAGAAGGGAATATCTGTTCTCCATCACAGTGGTGGGTAAAACAAGAAGCAGGTCTTAAATAGGATTAAATTGGATTGAACTTCTCACATTAGGAATAATTCAGTACTGTAGCATATTGACAGAGGGTATAGTGAAGTGTGCTTCACAAGAAGCAAGTTAGAAATAGATTAGACAGAATTCTGTCAAGGATGACAGTATCATGGCCATTCCCGCTGGGGCAAGTGATGGCCAAGCTGATCTCCCCAAGTCCTTCCAGCTTTATTCTAAAATGCAGGTTTTCAAAGATACTTTGCATTTGAACAAAAAACCCCAAACAAACAAACAATAAGAATCCCTTATTGTGCTTCCAAAGGCCGGGGTGTTGTAAACATTTTCTAAGTAAGCTTCTATATAGAAGACTTTTTGTTGTTGTAGTTGGAATTGGCATTCCTCCTACAAAAGAAGACAAACTCCTTTTTAGCCTTGAAAAGTTCCTGGATAAGTGAAAACTGTTGATTGTTTCTAGAATTAGAAGCGATACATGAGAGAAATACACTTTTGAGTGAGGATAGTCCTTGTTAGGTAGAGAAATCGAGCCAACAAGTAGGATTAAAAGGGAATTTGGATAAATCTGTGTTTTGTGTGGGATCAGAGACGTTCTTGCCAAAGTCCCATCTGTTCTGCTTTTATTCAGCTCTGTTTTCTTTTCACCTCTCTGTTGTGCTAGCACTCGAAGTGGAGACATAACCGACTAACTCAAGTTAAGTCCTGAAGTTGTGCTAGTTGTCTCTTCAAATGCAAGTACTGCAAATAGTAACTCAGTTTTCATGGAGAGGTTTCTTTGTAAGTTTAAGTCGCCTGATTAAGAAGTGGTCTGATCCAGGAAAGCTGAAGATGTTGTCTTTAACAAAGGGGGAGCAAGTAAAGGAATCATTATGCTATTCTGGACATAGATGACAACACCACTCCCAAAGTTTTCTGCGACTGTCTGGGAAACCCTGTATTCAGGACCCTTTGCAAAGTCTGGCTCTGTTAGTGTATGTGTTAATCACACCTATAATGCTCATCTCTAAGACTTAAACTGTGAAACAGGAAAGCTGCACTGCAGTTGAAGTTATGGAAAAGATGTGCCTGAAAACTGAGGACTGAAAACTCTGTCATAAGCATGTGGATTATAGCATGTGGCATAGCTCTGCCATAAGGAAATCCTGGGTAGCCTGTAGCCTGGGAATATAGCCGGCTGACTGAAATGTAGCACCTACAGCAGTCTTAAACTACTGGAAATTCCACGTTTGCATCTTACTGCAGCACCTTTGTGGGTGTCCCATAGGTCTGAGGAGTATTTCTTTGTGTTGATTGTTGGTGGGTTATTGGAGATGTGAGAGAATATTTCCTTTTGAGAGAAGCACTCCAAGGAGAAGAGATTAATTCTGATTTATCTTGAACTAGTTTTGCTGCGGTAATATTTTTCTCAAAATAGTTGGCTACCATTTATGTCTGTTCTCTATAGAAGTTCTAATGCAGTTAATCTCTTCCCCTATCCTGAAGAAAGAGACCTTGGTGAAAGTGGTAACAGTAATTGGGAAAGACAGCCTTGTAGGATGGACAGCACAGGGGCTTTTGTGTTTGAATTACAGAAGATTGGGGTAGATGGAATATTTTTCCCCTTGTCAAGCCACATAGAATGGTATATATCTTAGTTTATTTCTGAGAGAGTGGGATAATGGATTTAATTATTCTCCCACTCAAAGCATCATATATCAGGACTGATTTGACTGGGTTTATGCTAATGACACAATAGATGTAAAAGGAAAACAGAGTTAATCTGCTGATATATTTCATTGTGGCTTAATAAATTTACCACACTTGTCAAAATAACTCTTGGGTAATTTGCAAAATTAAATGTATGTATTCAGTGCTATTGAGATTTTCTTTGGAAGCTAGGCATCTTTTTGATGACTTTTTTTTTTTTTTCAGAAACCTTAAGTCTGGCAGTGCATTCTTGGCCTGTCCCTATTTTGATATTGTGCACAGGTAATGAGCTGAGTATGTTGCAGTGCTGTAGCAAAATGAGACTTGAAGCAGTGTAGGGTTGGCATAGGCTACTTGCCAAAGGACAAATTCAGAAAGGGTTAAAAAGCTCTCACTGTCAGATCTATTTCTAAAGGAAATCATTCAATTGCTAGGTGGGTATCTGTAATTGCACGTAAAGCAGTTGGGGGGAGATCTGTAATTCCTATGTGTTCCGTATAATTTTTTTTGAGAGCACAGGTCCATACAATTGCAAAAAATTCAGCTTGAAGTTTGGGAGTTAATTGTCCTGAAGATTTGACTTCATCTTTCTACAGCAGTTTTGCCCAGGCTGTTAGAGCGCTAAGTTATTGGCAAAGACAGTGAAGTTTTATTGTGAAAGATTTATTGGTATTCTGTAATTCAGATAATTAAATTAAGCAAATTCACAGTGCGGCTAAATAGCATAATATGGTGTGCAAGAGGATTGATGTGATGGTAGAGCCTGGGTGCAGTACAGTTCGCTTGAGTTGCCTCTCCAAGCAACAAGGTGTGTGAAGTTTCCATCTTTATTTCTTTGCCAGCAGCTTTGTGAACGAAACCGGTCATAATCTGATAGCAATCCTGGTGGATACCACATGGGGGGCTTAAAAGCTGCTTTAGGGGAAGAGACTTGCTCTGCTGGACTGAGATCAATAGGAGAAGAAGGAACAGGCTTCATTTGTTTTAATACTAACAACAGCAATGGGGAAGGTGTGGATTCTTTGTCCTAGGGACATTGTCAGACTGATCTAGGAGAAGTTGATTGTGTCCTGAAGCTGAGGGTGCATTAGGTGACTTCTTGGCAACAGAGTGATGTGCTACAGTAAAAGGAGATCTTTGCCATCTTGGCCTACAGTAGAAACAGTTTTTTGCTTTAGAATTACAAATATGTCAGACGACAACTCAGCATTTTGCTTGACATTATACCACACTGGAGCAGCAGCTTCCCGCTGTGCTCGAGTTGAGTGTGCTACGATACCTGTGTAGCATGAGTATCTAAAGAGTTTGCTTTTAATACTTTGTGTGTTGTACTCAAACGTTCACTGGAGGTACTACATCTGCTTTTAGACAGCTGAATGATAGCAGTCTGTTTTTTGTCGTAAATAGTTTCCTGCCAAGATTGTCTGCCCACAAATCTCTAGCATGTTATGTAAGTTATAATAAGCCATTTTATTTCTAAACCAGGTGATTTTCTAAGAGGTGTCATTGAAAACTGATTGTAGTACAAAATTTATGAGGTGTGTTTCCAGTTTTTCATATATGACAATAATGAAATTATTTTAAGTGTTGGAATCATCTTTACTGGGCCATAGGCTACAGAAAGCTTTGTGAATAATTACTCTGCTAACTCCAGTCTGTAACATTCTGAGGGAAGCCAATCACATTTGACAAGGGAAATAGGATTCCACAGGAAGTTAAGTGAAATTATGAGATGATGTAAATGGAAATATATTTTCTTGGGAGGAGGAGAGAGAACAACCTCCCTGTAATTGCATTGCAGATAAAATTGAATTTAAAAGGTCCCATAAGCTTGTTTGAAGTTCAAAGAAGCTTGTGCATAAATTTGGCCTGAGTGGAGTTACTGCATCTTTACACATATAGCTTGATCAAAAGAAAAGTAAAAACAGAGTGGTTCCAGAAATCCAGACTGATTAAGTCAATCTTCCTTGCCCAGTGATGGAATGTAGAAAAATATCATTGGTCTTCTCTAAAGTATTATCCTCCTGGATAAAAGGATTTCTCTTCCAGCCTTTCTATACTAATCCTACTGTGAAGAAAATGACCTTATCTAGCAAAAATATTATATTCTTTGTGATCTATTCAAGTTAGCAGTTCATGGAGGCTGCTGTCCTGCCATATAAGCTGAAGAAATGCCAAGTCAGTAAAAATATTACTTACCCCTTTAATAGCTTGCATTTACCTTTATGACAAACCTGAGGACTGAAATAGTAAAATGCAGTGTGATCTGTAAAAGTGTACTCATTTTGTGTTGGCTTTGTTTTTGTGAAATGGGAGGGCTGTTACTTGAAGAACCTCTGGATGATCCTGCGGGAGATGCTCTTCAGCAGGAAGAGATCAGGAGCAATACAGAGTGTTTGGGGGTTAAGATCTAAGTATCCAAGAACACAGAGAATGTGGGTTCTTTGGGAGATATGCATTTCAATTGGCAAGAATTGATGCCCATTTAATTAGCTAGACTGAAAATTCTGGGTAGAGACAAACGCCCTGCTACCACTCCTAGCATCTCTAGATTCTGGAAGCTGTAATGTAAGTAAGTAGGCCTTGAAAGTATAATTTAGGCCTCAGGGTGGGACAGGCTTGGATGAAGATTGATCGGGACAGAGGAAATCCATGGCACTGTGACCTTTCACATATCAGTGTTGCAGAACAGTAGTTGCTAATTTTCCAGTTCTTTTAAAGTCTAAAAATAGACAACTTAGGGGAAATAGGTACAAAAAAATTCCATTTCTATATTTCCATATATAGTGGAAATACAAACGAGAAAATTATAAATTGTCCTAGTCAGTGAATTTTGATCTGCTAGACACATGGCCATTTTGGAGCCTAACTGACTTCAAGAGGTCTCTCTGCAGGGCTGCTAATCTACCTGTATTTTATACATGTTGTAGTTTTACCTTCTGCAGTGATGACATTAATATCATTTCAGTGCTTCATAAATACTCTTTGATATTATTTTCTTTGGCCTATTTTAAATCTATTTAGACAAGGTCATTTTAGTATAATTTCTTCTTTACCAACATTTTTTTTGTGCATTTCTTTTGTTGTTTGGTTTTTTTTTTTTAAAGGCCTGTAAGAGCCACTGAGGAAGCTGAGTTTTATGGAACGCAGGAAACATCATAGCTCATTTTAAGTATGTGTCTAATAGTCCTGCATGCCTAGTAACTTAAAATCTGGCCTTCATTCGAGGTGGCACAACTCTTTTAATTCTGTTAGGCTATTAAAAATAATATAAACCTGTTAAATCTCTGACAGCAGGGATTTTTTTTTTAATTGCGTGGTGATCTGGCATTATGAGAGTTAAGGAGAAAGGTGACCTTGATGCAGGTTTAAGTGCAGCACTTCTTGACACAATGCAATAGAGAACAGCACTGAAGTTAACTTAATTTTAGATGCACTAAGGGTGAATTACTTGAAACAAATTAAACAAGTGCTGTTCTTATTTCATAAACTGCATTTCATCTCATGCATGGCTGTGTTTATGATAGAGTTATGGCAATACAGTAAATTAAATGTGAATAGAAGTCTCACTCATATCTTCATAAGCAGATGTTTTATATTTGAACTAAAAGACAAACAGGATATACCTTAAGTCACTCAGGACAAGACAGTTGAAGTCTCACATATTTACTAAAAAAGACAAATTTGCAATTTTGAATACTTAATATTCATCCTTGTATCCAGAAATAAATTAGGGTGGTTGTTATGTCGTGGAAGAAAACTACATGAAACAGAGTTTTTCAGTGTAATTTTGCACAGAAATAAACACAGGAGATAGCATAATAGACTTCAAGGCTGCTGATACTTATTTAGTCTGGGTTTTGACATTTTTTTGCCTGTTGTAGGTGTTCAGTTTTTCACTGATGTTCATTAGATACTCTGTGTGATATATGAAAACGTTGTAAATGTAATAAAAAAATATTGTGACCTGTCAGTGCATTTGTAGTACTGTATTTTCTGAAATTTCATCATGACCTTTTCTCAAAAATTCTAGCTATCCATGGGTAGAGTTGGAAAACCTGAAGAAAGCGAGAAAAGTTTTGAGTTGCATTAGTATCCTTGATATTCCTCTCTATTTCTAGTATTCTGTCTAAAAGAATTTGGTACATTTGACCCACATTTATAATTCAGTTTTAGGAAATCATTGTTGCCTTCTGCGGTGAATAAACTGGAAGGAATAATCAGGCAGCTCTGCTCCTAAGTAATGCTGGTGAATAAATGGACTCTTAAAATATTGTGAAACCCTTATGTATATCTCTCCTGTAGATCACATGCCCTGGTGATCATGGGTGACTTCAATCACCCTGATATTTGTTGGAAAGGCTACTCAGTGAGGCACACTCGGTCCAGAAGGCTCTTGCAATGCATTGATGATAACTTCCTGATGCAAGTGTTGGAAGTTCCAACAAATAAGGGTGTGCTGCTGGACCTTGTATTAATGAACACAGAAGGTCTGGCTGGGCATGTGTAGGTTGGGAGCAGCCTTGGCGGTAGTGATCACGACATGGTAAAGTTTAGTATCATACAAGGTAGAAGCAAGGCAATAAGTAAGCTTGCAACCCTGGACTTCAGGAGGACTAACTTTGTCTTCTTCAAAGACCTGCTTGGGGGAATCCCTTGGGCTAAGACTCTAGAAAGTAAGAGTGCCCAAGAGAGCCGGTTGATATTCAAACATTACTTCCTCCAAGCTGAAGACAGGTGCATTCCTTTGAGTAAAACATCAAGTAGAGGAGGCAGGAGACCAGCGTGGATGAGGAAGGAGGTGCTGGAAAAACTCAAGTGGAAGATGAAGTTCACAGCATGTGGGAAAAAGGGAATGGTCTCTTGGGAGAGTTATAGGAACACTGTCAGGACATGTAGGGATGCAAGAAGGAAGGCCAAGGCCCTCTTGGAATTAACTCTGTCCAAGGAAGTAAAGGAGAACAAGAAGGACTTCTTCAAATACATCAATGGTGAAAGGAAGACTAAGGAAAATATTGCCCCACTGCTCAATGATGTGGGAGACCTGGTGACAGAGGATGCAGAGAAGGTAGTTACTGAGTGCCTTCTTTGCTTCAGTCTTCACTGCTATGACCATCACTCAGGAATCTCTGACCCTGGAAGTAAAAGCAAGAGTGGAGGCCTAGAAGGAAGAAGTCTCTCCACTGGTCGATGAGGATTGGGTTAGAAATCACTTGGGTGAACTGAACACACACAGATCCATGGACCCTGATGGGCTGTGCCCAGAAGGGACAAGGAAATACTAGAGAGAGTCCAACAGAGAGCTATGAAGATGATGAAGGGACTGGAACGTCTCTCTTATGAGGAAAGGCTGAAAGCCCTGGAGCTGTTTAGCCCAGAGAAGAGAAGAGTGAGAGCTGATCTTACTAATATTTACAAATACCTGAAGGGTGGGTGTCAAGCAGAAGGGGCCAGTCTCTTTTCAGTGGTGCCCTGTGATAGGAGGAGAGGCAATGGTAGCAAGGTGGAACACGGGAAGTGCCACCTCAACATGAGGAATAACGTCTTCACTGTGAGAGTGACAGAGCACTGGAACAGGCTGCCCAGAGAGGTTGTGGAGTCTCCTTCTCTAGAGATTCTTAAGATCCTCCTGGATCTGTTCTTATATGGCCTGCCCTAGGTGATCCTGCTCTAGCAGGGGTATTGGATACTATGATCTGTAGAGATCCCTTCCAACCCCTACCATTCCACGATTCTATGAGTCTACCCATTCAGATGTCGGTGGAATTCCTCATCAATAGTTTGTCTAATGATTACATTCCATTCTGCAGTGACATTTTTCATTAAGACTGTGTTTATTCAGAGAAAGGCTAACCTAATAAGAGTAGCCTCAAGAAATTTATTGTTGTCCTTTTTTAATATTTTCCTTTTCCAAAGTTGCTATCACTTAGGCATAACAAAACGTATTGGGCTTGTTACTTCTTTTTCTATTGTTGTTTGTTTTTAACTGTGTAACATTTTTTTCCATCTGTTTAATATGTGTGTTTACTTGGAGGATGTATGGCACATATTTGAAAAATTCACTTTTAAAAATTTTTTTCAGATACTAAGTTAGAATTGAAATTACTTTAAAAAAAGTCTATATATAAAGAAAAGTTGGTCAAAGCTATAGGCACAGATTTCATATGAAAGTTAAAGGAACCTCCATAATTTTACTTTCTGCGTAGTATTTTTACAATTTTATTTGAGTTTGTTTCAGTGTTCAACTGAAGGGGTGTGGAGCGTTTTTTTTCAGGTTATTAGCTTAAACACACTGTAGAAAAAAATTGCCTGTATTATTGTAAAGGTTAGTATTTATCTTAACTTATGTGTTGTATGTCCTATCCAACAGTATGTATTCAATAAACATGTGTGACTACTTTTTATACCTGTAGATTATAAGCTAAAATCTTATCAGTGGACTAGAATCTATATACAAGAAGTTGTGTTGTTTTGAGTTCAATGTTAAAAGTGGGGACATCTGAATACAGGAGTGACAAGCCTAGCAAATCTTAATTTTACTGTAATTTTTAATTCAGCAAAATTGAGATAATTGAATTCAGTCACATATTTTGGAAGTAGTTCTCTCCATCTTTTCAAGAGGCTTTAAATTCTGCAGAATATCTGTGTGTTTAATTCTCCTCGTCCTGGGAGACAGACAGGGTTGTGTGGCATCTGTGCTATGTGGTGGTGTGCTGGTTGCTCAAGAAAAGGCTTTGGCCCATCTTCTGCTCTGATTTCAATTATCTTACCCACCAAAGGAACCCCTTTTTGCCTATTTTAGCCTCTGAAGTGTCAGAAGCCAAATACAGTGCTCTCAAACCTGACCTCTTAGCTTCATTTACAGGTAAAGAGACATGTGAGGGCAGAAACAGTTTTAAGTGATGAACAGATAGAGACAAACATACCCGCCATGATAATATAAGTATATACATAGTATAATGGTTCCTTATGTTATAAGAACAGTTCTTATGATTCTGAGATTGTCTTTTTTTTAATGCCTAAAAATTTATTTTTTCTCTCTTCTAATAAAGCCATAATTCTTGTCACATATTCTTCATAAAACTAGAGCTGTAAAGTCATTGCTGTAATTTATGTTATGGGTATATGCACATATAAGCACGGAGCATTATGGTTTTTGCATCTCACTGTTTTAAAGGAGGCAAGAGTCAAGCTTGTAAAGTCTAAGACAAAAATAAAGCTATGACAAAGTCTGGAAAAAAAAAAATTTCAAATAATTACCAGATGAGCTTTTAGGATGGAAACTTGATATGCCTTTTGAGGAGAAAGTAAGTTTGAAAGGCACCAGTGATACCATTTATTAATATTCCTGGATAATATGTCACACCAAATCCTATTTATCTAGTCTATTGCTATTGGTACTTAATCTCGAATAAGGACATGTAGCACACTGAGAAAGGTGAAATGATAAAACAGAAAGGTGTCCGTGCCTGCTGTCAGGTAATATATGTAATAGTTTTAACATCTGAATTATCAACCAGACATCTGGAGGAGATTTCTCCTCTGCCCACTTTCTGTGTTTGCATAATGCAGTTTGGCACTTAAAGAACATCCTTGTGGCATCGTGTCTTTCTTAATTTCACTGTTACAGAAAATTTTACTTCATACTACTATCACTGGAAGAGTTGTTAAAAAAATTTTTGCATTGTATAGATAAGAACAAGGTAAATCCTGCCTTGAAGAGCTTTATATTAAATAACATTGTAGTAGGTGAATATGGTTGCAAGTTGATAAGAGTTACCTCCTTCTTACTTTCCCTGCTCCCCAGAAGACAGGTACTTGGAAATTGTAGTTTCAGGACATTTGATTGAAGATTTATGTAAGAGATAGATCTGAATTAAAAAATTTGCATCCAGATCTTAATATTTTACTTCTCAGGGTTTTGGAAGACATTATTTGTATTGTAAGCACTGTTTCTAAAATGTTTGGATCTACAAATGAGCTCAGAATTCAAGCACCAGCAAAATAAATGTGGTTTTGGGTTGTGACTATTTGTAATTATGATGGATGTAGAATTTGTTTGTTAGGGAGATCTCTCACAGCAGTTGCATACAAAATAATTTGCTTGTTACCTTTCCCTTCTTCTCATACCTCATCTCCTTTGAAAGTCGCTATTTGTCATTTTATGGCACTGGTGAGTAAGTGCTGCTGAGTCAATGCTTGATTAGTTTCCAGCTGGTCCTGTGTGAGTAATTTATTTAGATGCCAAACAATCAAATTAAATTTTCAGAGTATTATAGCTTTACTAGAACTGCTGTGTGGTGTTGTCGTCATGTTGCCATCCCCAAAGACTCTTATGGCCAGTGACTGTGCTGAAGCCATCTCCTCAAATGTCAGTGACATCTTTCTGCCATATTACAGAAGTCTCTCTGGATTTTCATTACCTTTTGCAACAGTGTGATGTTTTAACGGTACCACCAGTGTCTTCCATTAATACCAGACTGAAACTTTTGACAAGAAACATCGCAAAGGCATTTATGTCAAGAACATAGGAAAAGTTTTCTTTTACTCCAGAGACAATGTTTTGCAAGGAAAATTACCAGTAAAATAATTCTTCTAAAATCTTAAAAAATACTAGTAAATTTTATATGCATCTGTTATCTATCCATGTATATTGATGCTTATTTGATTTTGTTATAAAAAAAGTCTGAAATTGATGTGACATGAAACAGAAAGTATGCCTTAATTTGCCAAATGAAAATGCTGGAAATTGTCATCAGGTGATATTTATGTACCTGAGTTAATACCCAGTCATTTCATGTAGTTATGAATTTACTGAATTCAGAAAAGTCATCAGTTTCTCTGCTTTCAGGCTTCTATATAAGTTCTCTGGAGAAGTGTTACAGCACTACAGGGTGTGATGTCTGGCATCTGCCTTGCCTTAGGAATATTTTAATGATTAAGGCTTGTCACTCCTCCCCTAAAAATCCCTGAGAATAAAAATATATTTTATACTAACATAATTTCTGGGACAACACAGTCAAGAAAGCAGCTGGGGCATATTTCACCTTTATTAAGGAGATTGGTAAATTAATAAAATTGTGCTATAAAAATCTGTTCTGACTTTTGTCTGAGCAGTGTGCTCAGGTGGCCCAGAAGGCCAATGGCATCCTGGCTTGCATCAGGAACAGTGTGGCCAGCAGGACTAGGGGTGTGATTCTCCCCCTGCACTCAGCGCTGGTGAGGCCTCACCTCGAGCACTGGGCACAGTTCTGGGCCCCTCACCTCAAGGAGGACATTGAGGTGCTGGAGCAGGTCCAGAGGAGAGCAACGAGGCTGGGGAAGGGACTACAAGGAAAGTCTTGTGAGGAGGGACTGAGGGAGCTGGGGTTGTTTAGCCTGGAGAAGAGGAGACTCAGGGGGGACTTCGTCACTCTCTACAACTGCCTGAAGGGAGGTTGCAGTCAGGTGGGGGTTGGGCTCTTCTCCCATGAAACTAGTGACAGGATGAGCGGGCATGGCCTGAAGCTGCACCAGGGGAGGTTTCGGGTGGATATCAGGAAGTGCTTCCTGACAGAGAGGGTGATCAGACACTGGAATGGGCTGCCCAGGGAGCTGGTGGAGTCACCGTCCCTGGGTGTGTTTAAAGAAAGGCTGGATGTGGCACTCAGTGCTGATGGGGTGGTGTTGGCTCATAGGCTGAACTTGATGATCTCAGAGGTCTTTTCCAGCTTTAGTAATTCTGTGTTTCTGTAATTGAGGATTCACTGTAGAAACCGTGACTGTGACCTTAAGTATTCTGTGTCTGAAGGGGAATGTAAATGTGTCAAATGGTAGTGTCTCACTGGAGGTCTATAGCAAGATTGTTATGCTGTCTATTTATCTCTGCTCCTTTTATTAATTATCTGTTTTTATGTTATAAGGGGATGTTTTAGGGACAAGGAAAAGGTCTGTGTATCTACCTGTTGGTGGTAGTTTGATTAAATCTTGTGATGACCAAAGAACTCTGCTTCTAAAATCTTAGGAGAGATGTCTTTAGAAATATTTCAGTTATCATTTCTTATATTTATCAAAACTGAATTTGGTACAGCATCTGTCAGAGGTTTGATGTTTCCCATAGTTACAGAACATATAATTGGAGATGCCATTTTGTATGGATATGAGCTAGTCAAGCAAACCTAGGAAAGTAGGTAGCCTAAAATCTGATGCACTTAATCCAACTGCAAGTTACTATCAAACATGACCTGTGGAAAAAGAGGTCTCATCTAAGGAAAAAGGCTTGTGGAATGTTGCTTTGGCTGAATCCAGCTTTAGATTCCCATAAAAAGGGCTCTGGAACTACTTCCTACAAACTCAGGAACCTACACTGATAATTTTGATAGAGGTTACTTCAAAATAGCAGTGTGTTGGAATGAATTAGGTATTTCTGAGCTGTCTTTCTCATTCGTTGCCTGACACCGTTTCATCCCTGTATGCTCAAATGTGTAAAAGTTGTTAACAGAAGACAGTCTGCATTCCTGTCAAACTCACAGACCTCCATGCAACCCCACCAAGGTTGTGTTGATGTAGAGCAAGAAGAGACTAGTCTCAGGAAGGATTCTGTACAACATGGTGATTTGGGATAAATAGAATGTAAATCTTGAAGTTCTTTTTTTTGCTGCTTAAGCTCATTATTGAAACCCAAATTTCTTCCCTTCCTCTAATTCTTTTACTAATTTTATTGTTGGACCTTGTCTTCCTGATGTTAGAAATTCTTTAGTTTCTAATTACTATGTTATAGGATCAATATAAACAAATGTTGCTGCCTTTCAGTTTAAAATAATCTTCTTTGTCTTTGGGGTTTATTTACTGATATATACCTAATTTTATCTTTTGTCCTTAATTTTTGTACACTACAAATCCAAACTGTTAAGTTTCCTTTCATCCATCCTAGTAATTGTCATACAGGTTCTTCACTCCATCAGAGATACACTTTGAATCTCTTCCTCAAACATAGCTGAACAGAATTATGTATTATCCAAGAGAAACTCTTGTTTGTACCTTTTATAATAATGTTAACACCTCCCTTTTCTTACTGAAAATTACTCAGTTGACATGCTTAGGATCAGATTTCCCTTTTTTAGAACCATATTGCATTACTACTTCATATTAATGTTGGAATTGATTAATACATTCCTATCTTTTTTCCCTGATATTATTTCCAGTGAATAAGCCCATTGTTTACAGAAAAGAATGTCTCTTCATGTGTCTTTCTACTATTTTCCATCAAATTTTTTTTTTCTTCCACTGCAGTCTTCTCTGACATCTCCCTCTTTCAGTGCAATACTCCAGTCCCCCTCTATTGATGATACTGCATTAATTTGTGTATCAGCAAATTTCATTAGCATAATTTTACTTTTTTTTGTGTTAGGATCATTAATGAAAATAGTGAGATAAGTAATTTATAATCTCTCACCAGCCCTTTACTTTCTCTTCAAACACTGAATTTTTGCTTCTCTATTAACTAACTCCTTATCCACTGCAGAATTCTCATTGCTAATCTTCATCTCTTCAGCAAAACTAGTAGATTTTCCAGGTTTTCTTTTGTTTTATCAAAGTCCGAAAGGGAGCTGTGACACAGAGAAGTAGTGTATTTTTGAGGGAAAGAAGTTTCAGACCTGAAATGTAGAATTGTAAAATAAAACTTTTTCAGAGGAATGAGGGTCTGAAAATGTGACATTAGTTCTGGAACATGACAAGGCAAAGGTATCATGAGAGTCAGCAAGAGCTGATAATGTGGTCATTTTCATAGACTCCGGTAACATTTTAGATGAAATTATAGATGCACATTACATGTCTGGGGGAAGGGGGACTAATGCAGTCCCTTGAAAAGCTGATCAAGCAACACTCAGTGAATGTACTTTTCACACAAAATTGATTTATGTTTTCTTTGAGCCAGGAGCAATTGTTAGAGTAGCTGGTAAAGTTTCTCTATGAATACTCCTTTTTCAGTTGGTACTTTGTTAAATCCTTTAACCTTAACTGATACCTCCTGTAGGAAATTGGACTGAAAAGAAACAGTTTGTCCTGGAGTGACAGAATTCAGGAATCAGAAACTGGTTTTTTTTCCTTGACAAATGCAACAAATTCATTGCTAATGATTGATTTGCTTATTTCCTTTGTCTTGGATGTTGCATTGTTTAAGCAAGTCTAAGTGCAATAACTATATTCAATGTGAACATGTTGACTCTTATTCTCTGACTTTATATTCTATTCAAGTAATCAGAAGTAGTTGGATTACCACTCAATTAAGGGAAGCACAAGATCACAGTCACATTTTAATGTGCATATAGGCATCCTGACAAAGGTAAATGTCAGAGGATAATCTGGGGGAAGAAAGCTGGCAGAAGGCTGCTTGAATTTATAAAACTGCAGATGTTAGAAAGCTTGTAAAATCCAAATGTATAATAAGAGCTTGTTTTAAACCCCATGGACAGGATTGCTGTTGTTAGGGCTATATCTAGGAACTCTAATGTCAGGCACCTGTTTTGAAAATGATTTGTTTTCATGATTTCTGTCTTCTTTTTTTTTTTTTTTTTTTTTTTTTAACCCCAAAGACATATGTCTGCATTAGTTCAGAGCAGCTTTGCAATTTTAAGAGCTACTCTTCCTTGCAGTGAATTGTAAATAGCACCTAAAAATATACTTTCAGCTGAAAGCTTTCATGCAGTCTCCCTTCTCACTCTTTTAAAGATGACCCTAGTGGGGACCACTAGGCCAGTTTTATCATTCTAACAATATAATGGACATGAATTTCTTTCGCTTATCTGGAGGTGGTCTCTGCGGAGCAAGGGAGAGTAAAAGTAAGGAATCATTTTCAGCAGGTGTCCCCTGAGCTGAAGAAACTAGTGGACATTTGATGAACATGAATGTACAGAATCTTAACCCAAACAACTCTGATGGACTTTGTGTTTGAAGAGCTGCTATTATGTCACCTCTTCAAGGAAGTAATCCTTTTTGAATACAGAAACCTTTCAAGAACTTTGTATTTATATTTATATTTGCATGCATGTAGAATACAGGAGGCAGGTTTTATTTGAGAAATATGACTAAAATATGGAATTAGCATGCTGCTTTGTGGCTTTTCTCATTAATTTCAAAAGCTGGTATTGTAAACTAAAAATCAAGTGGTAGTTTTGCAATGAGTCAGTATTCATAACTTTCAGATTTGGTCCAGAGAAGCATTTACACATATTTAGATATTAGTATCTAAATTTATGATTCTCCCTTGCTTCTCCCATCTTCATGATATATCTGATGTCATGGTCTAAACATCAGGCCACTAGGCTATTTTATCCAACTGTAATATAGCATCAACAAATGATGCACATTTTTATTCCTGAAGTTGTGTCAGTCTGGTGGCTCATTGCAGACCTCAGTCAGATTACACTAAGCAGTCATGAACTCTACCTTCTTCTTTTTGTCTTCTGCTCCTCCTGTTCCTTACACAGTTGTTGAGAAATTTCCATACTGGAAGTTTGAGCTTATTGTATAACATATATATGTTATATATATATATGTAGAATATATATATGTATATATGTTATATATATATGTTATATATATATTGTATAACATATATATGTTATATGTATAACATATAACAGGTATGAAAATGAGTGGAAGAAGCTCTAAATCTGATTATTTAATAGAGACAATGCACTTTACATGGGAATGAAATAGTAAGAATCTGAAAGAAAATAAGTAATGTTATAGTTTATCCTATTAGAAGTACACTTGATGTGAACTTTAGTGGGAACACAGGCAAGCTGTATAACATTTTGCATATCGAAAGCACCCTTCCTGTATAGAAATACTTAACTACTGAAACATTATAGAGAAATGTGACACAAGGTTGAGCTTTTAACACATAGTGATGTCCAAAATGCCTCCTATAGTTTCTGGTTTAACATTCCCTTGTTCCCTTGGTTTCTGTGTCTCCTACAAAAAGCCTAACTTCTAGAAGACAGCGTACTAGGAGTGAAAGGATGGGATTAGTAAAGTTAAGTTTCAAATACTCCAGATGAACTTCTTGGCTTTCAGCTGTTTCCATTAGGCATAGACTTGACGAGTTCCGATTTCTGCCTCCACAAAAAAGCTGATATGTTATTAAATCCATAGGGCTAAATTTTCAGCCAGTGTAAAAATTCCACTGATGACATTTACAGTGTCCAAAGATTTGGCCCATTATTAGCCAATTCCTTAGGATTTAATTTCTGTTATTGGCACTGTAATTTATGTGGGAGACTGTGACACCCCATTACAGCTTCTTATTTTAAGAAAATACTGTAAGATACCTACTCAAGAGCAGAATTATTTTGAAGTCAGTGAAAATTAGTGATTGCTCCTGTGAGAGATGCCTGTATTGGGTAAGATGACAGAGAAGTGACTAGTAAAATCCATTCAGTAATCTGAAATAGGTAGTAGTCACCGATGCCATTTAATGCTGTTATCAGATCAGAAATAAGAAAGACTAGTGGTAGCATAAGTACTAATGGATTACTGCCCTAATTAAGACAACTTCCTAAAGATCTGACATAGAGCAGTGCTAAAAATTGTGGCATACTTGATAAAATGGATTACTTGAAAATGTTACAAATTCTGCGTACATGCTAGAAAGCCGTGTGTTTTATCTAGTATTTTCTTTAGGCTGCAAAGACTTCCATCCTTGTGAACTTCCAGCATTTCTGCCTCACATTTTCAGCTCCATTGCATTGGTGTTAGTCTCTAACACTTTCATTGCATTCAGTGGAGTGGCAATCATTGTGCTTGTTCTGCAGCAGTGAGAAAAGAGTATAGCTAAATGCCAGTAACTGTTTTGAAAAAACAAAGGGTATTAGGGAAGCTATATTTTATTTTATGATCAATTCATTTTAGAGTTTGCTGGCATTGGTCATAAATTGTTTACTAGGGAGCTGGATTATGGAATTATCTGGTTGATATAGACAACAGCACCTTTTTAGGTGTCTCTTTTTTTGCTGAATTTGTAAGTTTAACACCTTTTAAAGCTGTGTTTATCAGCAAGGCAGTGGTTGCTTTTGCTGCAAACAAAGGCACAGATTGAGAGGTAAGACCAGTGGATCCTTCCCGTTACTGACTCTACTAGTGTAAAGGAAGCTTCAGCTCATGATAAACCCTCATGTTCAGGGGCTGTTTGTGAGGGAGAAAAAGCAGTATTGCCAGGTCCTACTCTCTTGTCTAAATGGACAGGGAGCTTTTTATCAGAGTTAGTGCTTCTGTACAGGGGATTGCCCATCCTCCTGCTGGCCCTGTTACTTAATGAATGAACATAAAGGCAGCTAACAAAAGTCTGGCAATACTACAGCTTCTTAAATTGTATTTTCTGTATTTTTTTTTCCATCTTAACTTTTCTCAATCACAGAATCACAGAATCATTTAGGTTGGAAAAGACCCTTGGGATCATTGTGTCCAACCATTAGCCTTACTCTACAAGTTCACCCCTAGACCATATCCCCCAACACCACATCTAAGCAATGCTTAAAAACATCCAGTCTATCTGAGTCTTTCTGGAGAGCCTCCCTATCCTCACGCAGATCGACACACCTGCCTAACTTGGTGTCATCTGCAAATTTTCTGATGGTAGACTATGTCCTCATCAAGATCATCAATAAAGATGTTAAATAGAAATGGCCCCAGCACTGAGCCCTGAGGAACGCCACTTGTGACCTGCTGCCAGCTAGATTTAGTGCCATTGGCCACTACTCTCTGTGCCCATGTGTCCAGCCAGTGGTTGATCCAGCAAATCGTATTCTCATCCAGGTCATAAGCAGCCAGTTTCTCCATTAGAAATCTATGGGGAACAGTTTCAAAAGCCTTCCGGAAGTCCAGGTAGACCACATCCACAGCCTTTCCCTTGTCCAGTAGTTGGGGCACCTTGTCACAGAAGGAGACCAGGTTCGTCAGGCAAGATCTGCCTTTCCTAACGCATGCTGACTTGCCCTGATCCACTGGTTGCCCTCTATATGGCTTGTAAGAGCACTCAAGATGATCTGCTCCATGACCTTCCCTGGTACCAAGATCAGACTAACAGGTCTATAGTTACTTGGATCTTTCTTTCTGCCTTTCTTGTAGATGGGTGTCACATTTGCTGACCTCCAGTCCATTGGGACCTCCCCAATTAGCCAGGACTTCAGATAAATGGAAAGTGGCTTGGCGAGCACATCCGACAGCTCTTTCAGCACCCTTGGGTGTAACCCATCTAGTCCCATGGATTTGTGTGCATCCAAGTGGCACAGAAGGTCACTGACCACCTCCTCTTTAATTGTAACAATCAATCAACAGCAGTCTTAAGTAACGTCATGAATGGCAGTATTTTTTTTTTCTTTTTTTATTCACAAAAAGTGAAACATTTAAGGTTCACTGGAGAAGCGGTCTTGGAAAAGGCATCCCACAGCATCAGAGGTTAGGATCCATGAGGATTCACAGAGCTCTATGGAAATGAGTGAACAAGACCTTCCTGACCTTGTTCATTAGCATCAGTGCTTCAGTTTCATAAAGACTATGTTTTATAATCCACACTATTCAGCAAAGAAGCTGTGCTTCCACTAGCAATGCACTTCTAGTACTGAATCTTTTGAAGTCTCACTTTAAAGGTGGAATTATTGCAAATGAGCTGGTTTTGTGTTTAATTGTTGATACAATATAGTATGCTATGCCTATATAATCCTGAAACTTTAGCTATAAAATCTAGGCTAATCAAAGGAGGAGGAAGTTCAGATGACTGTTTATATTAGTTACATTATTCTGAACAGTTAAGCAATTTGTTTACATGAACTGCCATGTTTCCTTTTCAACACCATTGAAAAGGAAAAGGTCAGTAAACTCTGGTGGGATTTAAGTTGTGTCAGTCAAGTGCAGAGGGTATGAGTTGCAGGAAACCTGGCTTCTATCACCTCCCTCCGCCAATGGCCCGATAATCTTTGGAAATTCCCTTTCTGAAACTCAGTTCCCTCAGGTCTCAGTTACAGGATTTAATTTTGACCTTTGGACAGTTCTTTCAAGTGTACTGAAGAACTGGGTGTTATTAGTTATCTATTCATGACTATCCACATCTTTATAAAACTGTTTTGGAGATAAGTAGTAACTGCAAATTTTGGGCTGATACATTCTGAGAAATATGAGAAATCAGGCACTGAATTATCAGATCCAGTAACATAGAGACAGTCTGCATCAGAACGAGTAGAAATCAGAAAACAATACTGCAAGTGGAACTACAGGAAGTATCTCTAATGTGATGTAGAAGAGTGATGCTTTGAAGTACACATTATCAATGACCAAGGCTAATGCTTTGAGTATGAGAGTTGTGCAGCATTACGAGTTCATTTTACAACACAGATTTGTGTCAGGTTAATCAGATACTCCAGTATCAGAGTTATGTTAGTCTTCATATTCATAAAAAAGTCTCTCTTAGAGCAAAACAGACAGTGACTGTATGGGAAGAAGGGCCTGATAACTTAAGACTCCCTGTAAATGGTTTTGAGGGCTTGCATTGTGAAAATAAAAGACGAATGGGTATTTTACAGTTCCTTCAACAATATTTTGGTTTTTTTTTTTTCCTGATGGGAGTTAAATTTATGCTTGTCTGTAGTATTGTGTTTCTCCACCTTTTTGTTCAGTCATTTTATGCTGAGTTGTCTGTAGGCTTAAAATATATTTGATTATTATCACTCATGGAAACAAGCATAACTGAAGAAAAAAGCTTGCTAGGAGTAAGTTTGCATCTCTTTTTATACAGTGTTAAATAAGATGAGTACAAAGGTTTCTTAACCTCATGTGTTTTCAGAAGTATTTTGAGCCTTTAACTTCTACTGGCATAATTCCATGTGTCTTCTACTTTCTTACATTACTTTTCTCATGTCACATCTAAAATTATCTAGTCAAACTCAATATTAAATTGAAGAATTGTATCTACTGAAGACAGAACTCCACGTATCTTTTGTAGACAATAAAAATACTTGTGGAAATTGCTTTCTCTGACCTTCAGCCATTTTTCATTCTTATGGATCATGTGAAAGAACTTGGTCCAAATGAGATTTTCAGTTTTTCCAGAGTATTCTTTCCAACATCAGTCATGATATGTAAGGCTGAAAAACTGTTCTAGACATTTTTTAATGAGCTATGCGTGACAGTATTAATTTTCCAGAAAATGCAAAATGATGTTAAGAATCAAATTATAAAATTCATAGTATGGGCTGAGTTACTTATGATTTCCATTACTGTAGTGCTGAGAGAACATCGATTATTTTTTAGTAACACAATTCAGTTTTCTCACCATCATATGCTGGAAAAATGCACACTGCAAAGTTTCAAGAGGTGGGAGACTGTTACATTTTTACAAAGGTAGCAGATATTGCTGAAACATTTAGAATACTCATGCATTAGATAACTGCAGTTTGAATCCTACTTAGCTATGAAAAGGAAGTGTATTGTGATGGGTTTGGGCATGACTCTTAGAATGCAGATAAGCTGGAGAAATAGGAATGATAAGAGACTTAGAATATAAGATGTGTGAGGAAAGACTGAAAGAGCTGGGCTTGCTAAGTCTAGAAATGAGAAGATGAAAAGTGATGAAACAGGTTTTCAGTACATAAAATACTCTTGAACTTGCTCAATGCCTTCAGAAGAACATATGTTCTAGCAGTTTAAATTTAACCCATGAAGTCAAAGTATTTTAGTATTCTGTTTCTTAGATAGATACATAAGGCCATTTTTTGAGGTTGTGAATGATAACTCTTTTAACTAAAGGTTGTCGGTCTTTGGGTACATTGTCTCATGTTGGATTCCAAAATCATGGCGTAGAGTTTGGGCAGACAGAATACTCCAGTGTAGTTTCCTAAACTTTCTTCAGTGTGTGTGCTGTCACTGCCATGTACAACGTCACTCAATATTGTTTCATTTACACAAGATTAAACCCAAACAGTTCATGTCCTTATACTATGTCTGTCATAGAACTAACCAAGTGAATTTGCTTCCTGCAATGACCTACAGATGCAGACCAACAGAAAATGAAGCTACAAAGAATGGAATTTCAGCAGAAATTAATCTTCAAATACCTCAAGTGGTACTTCAGTTATTTTTTAGAATTTAAATAACCTATCTTCATCACCTGTTAAGAAGTGGAGCTCCAGTAGTATCAAGGAAACTATCTTAATTTAAACTTGCTGAGGATATGGCTATGAATCATTTTGCCAAAAATAATTATTTTTCTGACTTTGCTTTTGATTAAAATCTCTTTTTGTTAGTGCAGTTCCTTATCTGATGTGTTGGGGTACCTTGAACTTAAGTTGTGTTTTTTGGTGGTTGGTTCTTTTAGGTTGTTTTTGTTCATTTGTTTGGGGTTATTTTGTTATGTTTTGGGTTTTTTTTTACAAGGGCAGGCACTGGTAACAATGGTGGTGGGGAACAATGGAGAGATGTGTGTGGCATAATGCAACAGGGCTGAATGTAGGTCTGGATCCAGCTTCACTGCTGATGTTGGTGTTACACATCAGCACAGCTTTTCTCTGACATGATCTGATCTGGAGGTATTGAAATAGAGCCAACATGTCTTCTATCACTGGGAAGTTCACCCTAGCTACTTTCTGTACCAGTTACAGTCAGTCTTCAGTAACAATTCTCCTCTTACAAACATCTCCATAATATGTTTCTGACAATATATGCTAAAGTCAATAGAGTCTTACTGATGAAAAAACTATAGTATTTTAAAGTGACTCATGCACAGTCATTTAGAGTGTGGCTGCCTACAATTTCTAGGTACCATCAATCTCCTTGGTAAGATAATTTCCTGCCTTTATATATATATGGGGGATAAAAGGATACACCATGAATTTCTCATTATGGGAATGATACTTAGCCTTCATATAGTACTTTTTGCCTTCAGGGCAGTTTACAAGTATGACTTAATGTTCAGCATATCTTTTAAAGTTTTTAAGTATTAATATTCCCATTTTATAGAGGAGGAAATTGAAGGAAAGAAGTTAGATAACTTTCCCAAGACTTTGGATGGAGTCATGGGAGCAATTTTTGGTCCTGTGCCAAGACTATGTATCCCTTCTTTTCCTCACAGGCTTCTCTATTCATCCCACTGTTTCTTAGTGTATAGGTCTGTACCAGTATTGCATGCTGTGCAGTGTCAGATGGCCTGCTGACAATTAGTAAATAATTGCTCTTGGACATTTATTAGAAATTTGTAAGTTGTGAATTTGAAAACTTTTGAAAAATGATCCCAACTGTAAGCATGAGAGATTTAAATCAAGTCATTGGCTTGTTGGGAGACATGAAAAACCCCTTTGGCCACAAGAATGTAGCAAGAGTAAATGTGTGGTTGAAATCTTACTCACTCAGTGCAGTGTTGCTGGGTATTTTCTGATAGATTCAGTGTACTTAAAAGGAAATCTTGGAGGTAGTACTTGCAGATTGTTTTTTTTTTTTAAAAATATATATTTGTTTTGTTTTTGTCTATGTCTGCCATTGCTTTTAACTTTTCTATAGCCTGAAACAAAAATACAAGTGAAGGATGCAGATACAGAAGGTTTCTTTTGAAGCAGTGGGGTGTCTGTCAGGGAGCCAAAAGTGGAAAACATTGGTATTTTTTTACAAAACCCTGTTGTCTATTAGAAACATGCTTTATTAGTTTATTTATCTGACAGTTCGTAGGTCAAAAAATAAGGGGAAGTTTATTTACTCCAGAGTCTTAAGCAGAACATTGACATGGTTGAGAAGTGGCACATCTAATCAAAGCACACTATTTTGTAATATGTGCTGCTCTAAAATCTGTATTTTATTCTGTGTGTTCTATGCTGATGATCATTATGGTACAGAAACGTACATAATATTGAAGGAACTGTTCAGGAATTTTCAAAAAAATAAAAGATCATGGTTTCTGATATGTAAATAGCAGCAATTAAATGTTCTTTGGAAAGAGCAACATTTTCCCACTTGATTTGGCTCCTGTCTGGAGCTTTTATAACTTTGAGTCCATTCACTTGCCACGCCAAATGTACATACAGTTGAGGCATATGATTTCTTATGCACCTGAGGAAAAGATTACACACGAAGTGAAAAAAAATAGCAAACTGAGCATATTTTATTTGTATGAATTTGGTGGTTGGGAAAGCCGGAACTGGTCTGTAGTCAGCTATTGTATTTTTCCTGAGACAAGGGTCTCGAGTCACAAGTTTCAAACTTTATTTCACAGACCTGGGTCCCTAAAATGAAGCGACATGAATCTATACTGAATTAATTTAACTAGCTTTGGTAAGGTGAATATTGTTTAAAATGAGTTTTGCAAACTGCCATTCCTTTGAATGCCCTCAGAATATAGTGGCATTTAATACAAAAGCCTGTGTGTGATTCAGGAGATAATATCAGGCCAATGCATTATAGTTATGTTCTGTGTGCTAACACAGATAGAGAAAAGGATTGTAAAGCAAATATACACCCTTGACTGTCCACAAAGGAGAGACAAAGCAACAAAACAGAGGCGTGAGAGAGAACAAAAGAAATTTTAAAGGCTTTTTGTTTGAAACCCAAAAGGATTAGAATGGTTTCTTAATATTTTTTTTTTCATTCTGAATATTTTTAGAACTAAATTTGTGATTTCTGACTAAGGTTTCGTGTTTAGAAAAATAAGTATTTAGCTTAACTACTTGTATGGTGATAGCTGTATTTGTGCATCCATTTCTAGCATTTAAAAGTAATAACCTTGCTTAACACTTCCTTCCTTTGTTTTAAACCTAGTGTAGTGAGCATAGCCTCAAAATATCTGAACGTTTATTTTTCCCCGTATTCCTATGGTCAGTAAGGGATTTGTGTAAGTTTTTTGTCTTTGGTTTGTTTGTTTATTTGTTTGTTTTCTTTTTAAAAAATGGATCTAGTAACTTCTAATTCATTGTCACATGGCGAAAAGTTGGCTATTTTGGAGTTAAATGTCTTTTTTATTCTGGTAAAGCAAGAAAATGATAATTTGGGTTTGAAAAGTAGCTTTTTGTACTGATATAAAAGCTAATGGTCAGTTTTTGGTCAGTGAATTTTTTAAAAAGATTTTTATTCATGAATACCTTGTCCAATGCAAAAACCACTGATAATGCTAAGAATATTTTTAAATTTTGAAAATATGGAAACATCTTTTTAAAATTTTCACTCTTTTAGCCTACTTCTAGTCAGTTTTTGAAATTTTCCAGTATTTAAAAAATAGTGAAAATATTTTCACAGCTCAGGTTTTTTTAGATGTTGAGTTTAATTTAATTTCTAAGTGCTTTACTAACAAGCATTGTAAAAATTCAAAGTTTTTAAGCTTTGTGTTCATTTGACTCTCCTGTAGAACTGACATTTCTAATGACACAAATTGTGCTGCCTTCTATCTTTCCAAACTAAAAATCATTGGTGTCTTAAAAAAAGACAGAGGTTAAACTGGGCCAGAACAGGCTAGCTGGTTAAAAACTGACAGGAAGGGAGTCAAATGGACACATAATGATATGGAAGCACATCTCTCACACTCAAACATATCTGCAGCAAAATTTTATATGGCTTAATTCTGTTTCTTCCTCCACTTCATGGAAAGATGCTGTAGTTATCTTTGATGGACTACTCTTTAGATGGACTGTCAGTTCTCAGATTCATATACAATAAAAAGTGTAAAGCTCAAAAATTCACAAGATTTGTTTACCTTTAGAAGTAAATGAGTGCACATTGACGTTTCATTTTACAGTCCCAAATCTGCATGTGAGCTTGGATGAATAAAAATAGCACATAATTTTTTGCTTCAGAAAAGGTTTATCATTAACAGTGCATTTCACTAACAAATTATTTGCACGATTAATATATTAATTGACATTCCCTGTGCTTTTCAAATGTGGTTGGTACAGCCCAGCAGACTGAGGCATAACACCCTGAAGTGAGCTGCACAGTGCTTCAACTCTCTTCGTCTGAGAGCGCAGTGCACCTTTTTTCAGTACCAGCGAAACACTTTCCTACCATTTTTTTAGAGTGGTGGGCATACTTTCAAGACAATTAGCAGCCATCCTTTCTGCAAACTTAGCAAGTGCTACTGAAGTATGTATAGAAAACAGCATTACCAGATGTTCAGTGTTGATAGAAGCTTTTACTGCCTTGGAGGGAAAAGTTACTTCTTTGCAACTCTGTCGCATCTAAGGAGCTGAATAGTCCACTACATCTTTCCTTCAAGGGGAATATTCATTCAGTCTCTCTCATTTATATTCTGTTTCCAGTATTCACAGAACTTATCTATGTTTAAGAGCTTTATAATTTTAAGAGGTTTGCCCTCTATTAAATTAGGCTAAAGTAAGCTAGTTGGCTAAAAACTAACAAGAAAGGGGGGAAATCGGCATTTGCACATATACAAACATAGGAAAACATTATGATTTCCTAAGGAAATCAGGCTTAAGAGATGAAATAAAAGTAGCAGAAACCTTCACAACCCAAACACAGCTCTGCCATTCTAAACGTTCTCCCCTTCTCCCCTGCTCTTGGAAAGCATTACAGGAGATGTGATAAGACAAGCTTGATATAGCTGTTTACTGAAGCTCTTGGGGAAAGTCTAGCAAAATATACTTTCATAAATAAAACAGAGCTAATTAAGAACCACTTGAAAAGCTAGCACAGGGAAAAGATGGGAGGAAATTACCATGTAATGTGTATGTGGTTAGCAGAAGCATAATTCTAGCTGAAACGAGGCAGATGCCTTACTGGAAGCTGGATTCATCCATTCTTTCTCATATTTGGTAGTGTCTTATTAAACAAATGCTGCCATTGAATGTGATTGAACTACTTGGCAATAATAATGGCAGCAGAATAACATCTTCCCTAAGTAACTTGCAGCTAAAGATGTGATAGTGTCTGAAAGTTACAGAGGTGGGTACTGTGAATTGTAAGAACAATATACTTTAATGCAGGTGTTTATTTTTCAAGTCAAAAACCAATGAGTTATATAAGAAATACTAAGGGGACAGTGGTTATTTGTAATATAGTAGGGAAATTTAGTACATTTGCTAAATAGGGTTTTATGTGGCCTGGTTAGAAAAAGAAAGCAAACCTGTTCCTTGAGAGTAGCGTGCCTTGAAAGTTAGTAAATAGGCATATAGTCTGTGCCAATGGACACTTAGACAAAGGTGGTAACTATTAATGCTGTTACCATCTGCTGTGTGATTGCCTCTCAGAAGACAGTTTGGTTGGAATCCATTTCCTAGCAATGAGATAAGAGCAGCATAAGTCGCATGAAGGTATTTGAGAATTGGTCTCATTTGTCTGAATGTGGCACATTAAGTGATGCTATTAAGTCTCTGGATAAATCTTCCTGTCAGAAGAATGAGGTGGTTTTGATATATTTTTAAATTACATTAGGGAAAAAAAGGAACACCTTTGGGGGCTTTAGAGAAGCTTTCTATTGGGTTTTCAGTGGTTGAAGGTACTCGATGTCAAACAGTGGAGAGGTTCTCTGCAGATTGTGCCTTTTAATGTCCTCTGGCCTCATGCTTAGTTTCAGCATACATTTCATGCACATGGAATAAACCTGACTGATACTGCCTGTTTTTATTAGCTCTAAATTTTGGCATGTAAAATCTGTATGATATAGCTTGCAAATTGTCTTGGTGCTGCAAGACAGATTATGTAATGACTCATCTCTCTCTCTCTCTCTCCTCTTGGGAAAAGACCACACATTTGGAAACAAATGTGCTGCAGATACTTCATAGAATGGTAGGGGTTGGACGGGACCCCTGGAGATCATAGAATCCAATATCCTGCCAGAGCAGGATCACCTAGGGCAGGTCACAACCTAGGAGACTCCACAACCTCTCTGGGCAGCTTGTTCCAGTGCTCCATCATCCTCACAGCAAAGTTTTTCCTCATGTTGAGGTGGAACATCCTGTGTTCCACTTTCTGACTATTGCCTCTCATCCTATCATAGGGTATCACTGAAAAGAGACTGGCCCCTTCTACTTGACACCAAACTTTCAGATATTTGTAAACATTAATATGATCCCTTCTCAGTCTTCTCTTTTCCAGGCTAAACAGCCCCAGTTCTCTCAGCCTTTCCTCAGAGAGAGATGTTCCAGTCCCTTCATCATCCTTGTAGCCCTCCACTGGACTCTCTCTAGGATTCCCCTGTCCTTCTTGAACTGGGGAGCTCAGAACTGAACACAATACTCCAGATGTGGTCTCACTAGGGCAGAGTAGAGCGGGAGGGGAACCTTCCTCGACCTGCAGGACACACTCTTCTTTATGCATCTCAGGATACCACTGGCCTTCCTGGCCACAAGGGCACATTGCTGCTCCATGGATAACTTATTGTCCACCAGGACTCCAAGGTCCTTCTCTGTGGAGCTGCTTTCCAGCAGGTCTACCCCTAACCTGTGCTGGTGCGTGGTATTATTCCTCCCCAGGCTTAGGGCTCTACACTTATCCTTGTTGAACTTCATTTGCTTCCCTTTTGCCCAGCTCTCCAGTCTGTCCAGCCCATCCTTCCAATGTATCAGCCACTCCTCCCAGTTTAATATCATCGTCAAACTTGCTGAAGGTACACTCCATCCCTTCATCCAGGTTACTGATGAAGATGTTGAATAAGACTGGATCCCTGGGGAGCACTGCTAGTTACATGTCTCCAACTGGACTCTGGACTTTGTCTCTTGCAGAAAATATTTGTACTTCCTATGCTGTGTAAACAGATAATTTGTTAGTCTCCATTGGCATACTGGCACATAATTACATCATCCAGTTGTGCTAACCAAGTCAGTCGTGATGAGGATGGCTTCACCTTCCAATGAGGATAATATACTTTTTCTTAGCTTACATCCTAGCAGGCTTCTAAGTAGAAAGGGGATACAAAGTCTGTAGATGTATTTCCTAACAGGACTGCACAATGTCTAGCATTTGGGATTCTGATCAGGTCTAGGATTTTGATCCAAGAGCATCTCTGAGTTCTGTGTAGGTTTTTTTGCTGCTTTTTTTCTGAAATGTTTTATTCAGGAATAGCATTAGACAAGCCTAGCTGCCCTATTGACTTTTGTTCTTTGTAGGAAGCCTGCACAGACACAGTACTGTTCCGTAGGAGGTGTGCTTGCAAGTGACAGTTTCTCCTGCAGCATTTGGCAGAGTACCAGTAGCAGCTGAGCTGGGATTAGCCAAGCCTACCCTTTCCTTCTGGTTTAGGTACAGGAGGGAGACCCACAGGACTGATGAAGGCCAGTTTTCTACTGAAATGCATTTTCTTGTGTATTACATAAAGCAGAATTTGGTTATATCAAGACCTGTGGCTGTTGCCTTGTGAAGTGAGAATTCTAGGAAAGGAACAAAAAAAGGAGATATTCAGACTTCGAAAACAAGACAGTTGTAGCAGTTCTAGCTGCAGTTATATGATCTAAGGAAGTGGAGAACTGGAGTTTTGTCTTGATGCAGGAAAAGATCCTAATTGTCCAGGCAGCAGCTATTAGGCATGGCAGAACCTACATACATGCATGTCAACAAAACCTTTTCCCCTCAGAGCATTTCTAAGACATTTGGGCTATGGAAGAGCAATGTGGAATGCTGCTGGAATGACATAGGGACTGTCAAGCTCCCATGTATGAGGTGGGCTGTCTTGTCTGTACACTGCTGAGCCATTCATTGAATTCAGACAAATGCTCTTTTTGCATTTAATTTAATCAAATGGACGTGTTAAAATCCCTTGTTTTCAAACCCCATCTGTATTTTCTTTCACAGTTTTGGTATCTTTGATCATATTGTATATTATGCAGTTTTTCAGCTCCAAGGTGCTGCTGGCAAGTTTCACAATTTCAACAAGACCTCTAGATGGCATTTCAAACCAGCTGTTAGGAGAATAGTATACAGCACAAGTGAGGAAAACCAAACTGATATAATCTGTTGCCTTTACACAATCTGCTTGCTGAATTAATTTCACTGATTGGCAGCAAGTGGAAGGCAGGCATGAACATCAGAAAGATTTGGTTAAATAGCAAGCCTTAACTCTTATTTTTCAATGTAATGGTCAGGTTTAAAATCTACCCACTGTCTCTAGAGCCTGTGTGGTATACTGGGAAGATGGGAGGTAAGTCTGATTCCATTTGCTTTAGGGGATTTGGGGGGGATCATAGAAAAAAAGTAGATTATTGTAAGTCTTAGTCCTTTCATGTAAAGTTTTAGTTGCACCTTTTTTGGTGCTGAGAACTGTGTGTAACTTATGGGCTATCAAGTGACTTCATGATACTATCCTTTTGTGTCTGCCAGAAGCTAAATACCTTCCAGCCATATATATTGACACACAATAAAAACTCATAGTCATCTCTGATATACATTGCATATTTGAAACACTTGCTACTGTGTTCACTCATACTGCTGCCAGATTCCACACCGTACTAACAGCCTCCTAACTAAGCTGCCTTGAAGTATGCTACTGAATCTTGCCATTTCCATACAGAAGGACATGCTTTGAAAAATTAAATTTATACTCTGTTTCAGGGGAAGCAGGGAAGTAAGAATCTACATTATCTTTTCATGATGTTTCTTCGTCATGCAGTTACCACATAGATTTGATTTACCCTGAAAGGTAGAATGAGCTTGGCCTGTTGTAATTAACTTTAGGTAGGTTTTAAATGAGCTTGATGATATCATATCTGGCTACATTTGCTTTTCCTGTATTTCCAAGGCCTATTGCTCATTGCACTGAATGTGTGAGTTTTAGTTTATTGGTACAGTTTCTACATTCAGTGGTTTGGAGTCTCTCTTTACTGGAATACATGCTGATTTTAGTCTTTGATCCAGAAGAGGCAAGCTTCTAGGACATCTTGTTGTCCTATGTCTGGGAGACTCAGCATTCGCCTCTTTTGCTAGCCTATGGACAGTCACCCATCTTCCTCTGTATAGTTTATACATCAGGATATTTATGTTTTATCATTTGTAAATCTATGATTTTTTTAAAGCCTGGTTTTCTACTTACTCTGACAAATTTGTAATCTGTTACATTTTTTTAACCTAAGACCATTTCATATTTTTGATAGCCTAATATAGGAAGTATTAAAGTTGCATATAAGCTCAGATAAATTGTGGGTTTTATTTGTGGCTTGTAAGAAGCTTATGTGTCCTTTGCCAACATCTGGCAACTTGAAAGCATGGGTGAAACCAAATGGAAGTTGCTCTTAGCTACAAATTGTGTTTGCTTCAGCATCTAGCAGTGTGTTTTTACACAGCTGCATTGCTACAGATCAGGCTTTCTTCCCTGGGTAGGATAGAGGCAGTAAATGCTATGGCTGTGAGGGAAGGGTGAAGAGAAAACTGCACATGGAGTTTGAGGAAGTGTTTTCTGTTACCCAGCCTAAATCTTTATTGCAAAATACTGAACCCTTTCCTTTCCTTTCCTTTCCTTTCCTTTCCTTTCCTTTCCTTTCCTTTCCTTTCCTTTCCTTTCCTTTCCTTTCCTTTCCTTTCCTTTCCTTTCCTTTCCTTTCCTTTCCCTTCCCTTCCCTTCCCTTCCCTTCCCTTCCCTTCCCTTCCCTTCCCTTCCCTTTTCTGTCAATTGTTATTGATAACATTGCTTATTACTGCTTTTGCTACAATTTTTTATCAAGTGGGGGATTGTTCTCTCATTTCCCTCAGTCTTTTCCAAATTGGACCAATTGAACACATCATAGGTCAGTTTAACAATATTTCTTCCAATTTTCTTTTCTCTTCTCTATATTATTTTACCTTTTTCTTTATTTTCTTTAAAATGCAGTGTATGCAGCTGGATGCAGTGTCAATTGGAGCTGAGGTCATTTTAAGTGAAAGAATTCTGCTAGACTGCCTATGCTTTATATAAAATATCCTGGAACCAACATTAATTGCTTATCCTATTTGGAGGTAACTCAGGTATCTGTTCTTTCCTCCCTCCAATCCCCTATTTTATATAATCATTCTTCTTGAGTACTATCATCCAGATTTTCCATCAGTGCTATTTTCAGCTTTTTTAAAATATTTTTTCTTCTCCTAAATTTAAGTGTGCTTGGCTTATATAGTGCTAGGCTGAATTCTAAAAAAGATGCTGCCATTCATTTGCAGATCTCCTGAAATGTAATTGAGTAACAAATGTTGGTTTCTTATGCATAAAAATTTTAGTGACCCATATCCACAGTACTTATGCACCATGGATTAGATAGTTTTGGTGTCACTAAACTGTATTCTAACCAGTATTTCAGATGTTTTAAAATACATCTGGGTGAACTGTTAGGGGGAATCACAGAATTTCAGAAATATTTGTGATGGGAATCAGCTTTTGAGAGAGTTATTTACTCTGGCTAATCAGAATTAGCCTCTTCCTTTCCCCTCAGGCCTTTCCGGGCCCATTAGAAATGACAAAGAGAGAGGACTAATGGCCTCTGACACTGAAACAAAGCTAAGGTGCTATCCAATTCCCATGATAAAACACTAGCGACTCTTCTATTAACTTTCATGAAAGTTATTTCAGCGTGAGACCAGTTTGCTTCGTTAAATAGCAGTAGGATTATTTCACTAGCATTGAGGCTTGAATTACATTTGGGTCTGATCCTGTATTTGTTTTTATCCAAGATTCTCACAGAAGTCAGTTACATTTATTGTAATTACATTATGGGCTTTTTTTTTTTTTTCCTGTTAGACAGTTTTTTCTGTGTGACAGTTAACTGGAGTGTTATCAAATACCTCTTAACGATATGCTGTTTATTTTTAAATTAAAGATTTGTATGAACAAAAGATTTGCGTCATAACTTGAAAATACTTTTCAAACACGTTTATGCGGTTCTTTTCTTTTGTCTTTCTCTTATGATAGTAATCATGGGTGCGAACTTTGCGCAGCTTAAAGAGTCTGTCCCTGACTTCCAGTGCAGATTCTTTTCATCTTTAAATGGGAAAGATTACACTGTGAACTCATTTACTTACTAATTGAGCAAATATGGCAACATAGAATTTTAAAGCATGATAAATGAAACTGTGACTGTGTCTGCTCCTTTGTTTGTTTATTCAGCCCCTGGCAGCAGCATAATCAATTATAACCTCCTCAGGGGTGCATTTCGTCCGCTAAGAGCTCCACTGGGAAATATATTGTTTTGCAAGCAGCCTAGGGTTTCTCATCCAGTCTTTTTAGAAGCTCTGGGCTTCTGTGAAGCTGAAGCTTTTGAGGATGCTACCTAAGTCACTTTTTGGCAGAGGTCAATGGAATCAACTGTTCTGCATTCTTTTTGTAAATTAGATATCTCTAACTGTTTATGTGCAAAGCTGTTCCTCAGAAAGCTGCTTCCCCACTTTTCCTCTTCATTTTCCATTGAAGAAAAAATGTCTTTGTCATCAAGGAGAAGGAACAAATTAATTTTTCACTCATCCTATTCCAATTATCTCTTTCAAGTCAGTGATGTTTAAAAAGCTGTATTTTTTATAAACATGCTACTAGGATTTTCCACACTGCATGTTAACCTGGGTAATGAAATGTTGCAGTAAATATCTGCGAACTATGGTTACATTACAGAAAAAACCAACCAACCAAAAAAAACCCCACAAAAAACCCCATTAAACAACAACAAAACAGAAAGAAATGATCTTGGCATTTGTCATCAAGCGTGAAAGAGACACTCTGTGATAAACAGAGTTTCATATCAAAAAGGCAGAGTTCTTATTTTAATTCATGGTTATGTAATCATGTTAAATGAAGATCAGTCAGCTCTTCAGTGCTAGCTAGTTTTGAACAGAACTTGTTTGTTATAAATCACTTCTGTCCATACCGTCTGGCAGATATTTAAGACTTCACAAGGTGCCTACAGCACTAGAAAATTCTACAGTAGTTTACAAAACTTTTCCACTTACTTCTTCCAACCATGTTTCAAGGATTCAGTGGTACCAGCCATCATTTCAGACCTATGGAGGTCAATATTTACAGCATTAGTTTTCTCTGAGTCACTAACTTAACCTTTATTTTAATATGAAACAAAAAGGGGAAGAACAATTCTTGGTGATTAAGAAATGTGAAAAAATATTACTTTCTCTTCTATTCTAATGAGAGTAACCTGATTGCACTTTTCAGTGAAGCAACTATGTTAGGGACTGTAATTTGTCAACTCTCAAAAAACTTTTCATTAAACCCAACAAGCTGGTTTTGATGAGATTAAGACATGTGCTGTAATTACCTTTGTTTACCATCCTACACCAAATTCTGCTGGAACTCATAAAGTGAAAAATCATCTTTTGTAAAGGTTTTGTTTATGAAGTGTTCTATGCCTACAACATAAAGTACTTTCTCTTCCTATCTAATAGATTGTGAGAGTACTGAGGAGTCTAAACTAGCTTTAAGTGAACCTGAATGTTTTTGCATATTCATGGCAACAGTGGTCCAAGTAAATGCTGAAATATTTTCAATTTTTTCAGTGTTCTTGGGAAATAACAGTTAGGTAATATCTTTTGATAAACTTATGGCTTAGGAAGTGAATATATGAACTCTTCGAGATTGATTGTAGAGTGCTGAAACTTTTCTCTGCAAGGATAAGCTCTCCGTATCCACCTGCACATTCTTAGCATTTTTAGTGTGTGTATGGATTGACAGTGAACATGCAAAATTTCATGATGAAGTTCAAACAAGAATTTTTAGAAAACTCTTAATGTGGCTGTAAATGGCAGATGCAAGGGTTTTAAGGATAGATCTATCATAGGCAATATTTTTCAGTTGCTATATGCTCACTCCCACCTTACATGGGTCTTGCTGTCTGTTTTTGTAGTCCTGTTCCTCACAGATTTCTGAGGCACAGCAGTGGAAGAATTTTACAGCTAGAACTTTATGCTAGGTGGTATCTTCCATGAAGGACATTGCATGCTAATTAGTAGTGACTTCATTTCTGGACTTGTCTGTGACTTGTAATTACTTCTGTAGTCTTAGTTCCAAGAGCCCTTTTCTTTGCTTCCTTTTCATCCTACTCCTCTCTCCTTCTTCCAGATGAAGTGAACATAAATACATTTCCTAAAAGGCCTATAGCTCTCTTGTATGTGTCTGAAGGTTCCCTAAATTATTGTCTTGGTACCTCTGTGCAATTTCAATTTAGAATGAGAGACACCAGGGAAGAAGGGAAAATAAAACCCAAGAAAAAAACCTTAGGAGGAAAGTTGGTCAGGTATGGAGCTATGGATGAGCCAGAAGAAGCAACTTTTAAGCAGTTAAACAAGGACAAGGTCCTAGAGAATTACCAAAAGGCAATTCTTGCATCTATTTAGTGTCAAGGAGAACCATCAAAGAGGAACTTGAAAGATGGTTTCTCTGAGCAGGTTCTGAAAATAAATAGTTTATTTACAGACAAATATAAATGCCAGTTCTGCTTATAAAGAGATGCTTATTTAATTTTTGAATGATTACTATTTGATTTGCAGAACTGGAGCTGCTGCCATTTGATCTGTCTTTTAGTTTACCACACAAATTAACTTCTGTCCATTTGTATCTGTGAGGCATGTGGTCTTCTAGCTAAACTCCACAAAGACATCCATTTTCAATCTCAGAAGTATGAAGTCCGTTCCGAACATTTATATAAAATAATGAGATAAAGAACCGAAAATAGAAAAGTGACAGATTTCTAGAACTTGAACAGCTTTCTTGCAAATTGGCTATTTATGGAAATTGTGCAGCCAAATGTTCTTCCCCAAAGCCTCTCTAAACTGTGTCATGTTACTGGAAGTCTCAAATCTGTCTCCACTATGCATTGCATAAGTTGTAACTGCTTGTTTGCAGTCTGGTAGGCACCCAAAGGCTTTCTTGCCTGTTGTCTACTGCTGTGAATAAAAAATTGTAGTGATTTGAGCAGGATGGAAATGTTTGCAGAGTAGTGGTGGAAGGGACTTACTAAGAACCACAAGAGGCTGCTGTAATGGTAGGAGAGTTGCCCAGGACTATCGTTATTTTCTGTCTTTCTAGGTGGAGCCAAGGCCTTCTCCAGGTGTGGTTTCAGGGCTCCTTTATTCCAAGTGTGACCTTATGGAGCTTGGGCTGAGCTGATCCTACCCAGAAATAACTTGATAAGAATTTAAAAATAGCATAAAAATTACTTTTCAGTTGAATCAGTGCCCTGTGCGAAACCCCAAATTCTGCTCCGTGTGCCCAGTACCAGGTCTAGTGCCAGCACAAGGGAGGGAGAGAAAAATCCTGACTGTCTTTCCCATCTTCTTTCTCAACAGTCTGTAATTAGGTCAGTCCAAAGTAACTGTGAAGCTGCAGCCTAGGGTGGAAAAGATCAGCAAATTCTCCTCCTTAATAAGAGTTTCTCTCTCATTATCTAGTCCTCCAATTTTCCTGAAGGCCTTGCAGACAACACATAGACTTCTGGTTGTCTTGTGTCAGCAGCAGGGTCTGGCTTGTGCAGTGGAAGCATGCTGAAGGCATGTCCTCTTCCCCTGTCCTTGCTTGCCTGTGGCACCCTGGAACTTCCCTCCAATGCTCCAAGCCCCCTGGTATTGCTCATTAGCACCTTCCTCCTTACTTCTGGACTCCTATGAACTATCCTGTTGCTCCTTAGGATTTATTCCTACATCTCACTGCTCCTATAGTTTTCAGCTAGAAGCAATGCTGTTGTCAGGGAGCTTGGAGAGTGGCTTTGCATCTGCACTTGCTTTTGGAAGCTGATGTAGTTAAGAACAAAAAAGCATACCAAACCAAAGTCACAGAGAAATGTGTTTATTTTTTGTCATGCTGAAATTGAAATATTTAATCAGATGGATGAATCGAATCAAAGAAGTGATTTAATAAAGAAAGTGGGTAGCTGAGTAGTTCAGACACTGATTTGAGACAGTGTTCATAAACTTTAAATCTCAGCTCTGCCTAATTTGAAAATAACAGATTTAATTAAAACAAACAAAAAAAAAAACCAACCAAAAAACCACAAAACAAACAAACAAAACACACCCAAAAACCAAAGCCACCCAGCAGTTTCTCCCTCCAGTTATCTAACACAGGCAGAGCTCAGGAGTTGATTTTCTAAGAAATGTTTAGAACAGTGTCCCAGGCACAGGGAAGATATTTAAGTGGTCTATATTCATCCTTCCCTGGACCAAAAATGGCATCAAAGCCACACCAGTGGTTTGTCAGATCTATATACAAATTGTCTCTGGAGAAGGGAATCGTTAGCAGTACTCCCTGGTAAGTGACAGACCTCACAGTGGTTACCTATAGGAACCATTTTAAACTGCCAAGTCATTGGAAATCTTCTGGGGATTTCTACTGCTTCAGCACAGTGACTTGTTGGCTAATGAGTGTTGGGTCTTATGCATGAAATACTGTTTGTTATCCTGTGTTCTCCAGGTAGGAGGAAGAGTCTTGAATTTGTGGGAGCTTTGCTTATCTTAAAGATATTTTTTTCCTATTATATTCTGACTCTTCTGTGATTTCAAACTGAGCTAGTGACATCCTTAGCTTCTGTGGAGATAAATTACTCTTACAACATGACTGATTAACATTAGCCAATATAAGTGATCACCATCTGGACCTTAAGCTTCGTTGTTTTTAATTTGTAACAGCTTATATCACATTTAAAGGAGATGTTCCCTCTGGCTAATTCTAGACATGGGCAAATGCTTCACAACAAAGCATTTACTCTAGAGTTTATTTGCTCATCTTGCAATGTTGGAGTGTGGATTCTAATGCTGTATTAATGAAGTTTTCTTTTTAATTTTTTTTTTTTTCAGTACTGTTGATCAATAATGTAATTGTTCTTTCTTGATGTTCATTTAAGAATACAAAAAAATGAGGAATGTTGTTTTATTATCATTAGTTGGATGAGTCATGTGGGAAAACTCGTTTCCTGACTGCTCAAGTAGGTATCAGCTTTTGGCTTGCATGCAAATATGAAACATTTTCAAAGAATAAGTTTGTGTCTCAGGCCAGGAAAGCATTATCACTCATAAATGTATGGGAAGTAGACAGAAGTAATGTTATTAGATTAGTAATAAGGGATCAATTTTAAGAGACTGTTCTGGAAAATCTGCACGATTCGGGCAGTCCTAGTTATTACAGTGAACTGCTGATTGTGTCTATGTGCAGAGCTTCCATACAGCAAATATGTTCAAGGATAACTGCAAGCAGGATGAATTCCTATTGCACCACTGACAGGGCACACATACTTTGAGCTAATCTTTAAATTATGCACCTCCTTGAAATTATGTTAGCATGAGGCAATATAAACCTCATGAGAACATCTTTATGAGTAAAATTCTCCTTCATATTTTTTTTACATAATAGTTTGGTTCTCTCAGAGATCCTGAACGTGGGGCCCCATTGTGTAGTTGGCTGATAGGAACTGTTGTGGTGCCTCTCTGCTTTAAGGGAACACTGCATCATTCCTTTTTGTGCTTTTAAACTCCAAATAATTTTTAAAGCACGAAAAAAAAGATGAATTAGGAACAGTCATTTTGATTAACGTGAAGTGTGATGTATTGGAGCTTTTCTGAAGTTGAAGTTTGGAGCTGCTTCTGTTTCATTTCACTGAAGCTGACTGGAGAATCTAGCCAAACCAAGAAGTATTTTTTCCCATGCACCAGCTGATCTGGCAGCTATAGCCGCATTAGAGTGCTTCGTAAATGAAAGCACTGGTGGGTTATGGGCGATGCATTAATGCAGATATATTAAAAAGTCTCCTGAAGAAGTCAGCAGAATTCTTGTACCACTAGATGAAATACAAATTAAGGTTTAATTGCTAAATCCAAGTCTCCACTGTATTATTAAGCTTTTCCTTTTCTCTTACTGTTGTAAGAGAAGTATTCTGTTCTATGATTCTATAAGTACTAGCATAGCATATTAAATTAACATTTCTTTCAGAAGTCACAATGGTACTATATAAGTAGAGCTGCTCAAAAATTTTCTTGTAGAAGTTAATAGAAAAATATTTAAAAGATTTGCAACAGAAGGTTTAATTATGAGCTGCCTAACATGCCTGGGCAGGAAATGAATTCCCTTCAGTCCGTTCAATGGCCTGAAGATCCTCAAAACAGGGGGAGATTATTCTTCCCAGCACTGTGTTAAAGGCTAAAGAGTGGGCAGACATGACTAGGAAGAGGGTTGAAGGTCTCCGTCTCCTCACCTTCTGGGGGCAGTTAAGCCAGCTTGCCAGGGAAAATGGTCTAAACTAAATACTTGCAGGAAGAGATTCAAACAACTGCTGAGAGAGAAGGACTCAAGTCACGGGTACCCACAGAAATGCAGAATTTCTCCAAATCTGAACACACTTCTAGATATTTAAAATGTAGCTTTAAATAGCCTAAACCAGTTTGCTTCAGTTCCCTTAAGGCTCTGTTCAAGAAAATAGTGATTAAAGTGAAAATGCTGGCTGTGAAGGGTTGGTTTTGGAAAGAATGAGTGTACCACTTGTTTACTTTTTTTTTATTAGAACTGATTTAAAGATCCATTTGTAATTTTATTTCCTTTGAAGTGTATGTGTGACACACTGTGCACAACTTCTGTTTAGATTTATAAGACTGCAGTGCTTTAGTGAATCCCTAAGGTTTTTCCTCATTAATGCAGTGCCCTTCCGAAGAAGAAACTGCTAAAAGGTAGAAGCAGGAAACAGCCACCATACCTGTGTTTTAGTGCAGTATTTGACACTGCTATATTAAACTGCAGAGCCACAGTCATCTGTCATTTTTCTTTTAATACCTTTGTGTCTCCAAAAGTACTTGGTTTCTCATCTTCATTATCCTACTTTCCCCTCTTACTCCTCTTCCTTTCCCCATACTCTTAACTTTACTCTTTCTTTCACTTCTACTTTAAAAGCTAATCAATAGGGACATGGTATACAAAACCAGAAGATTGTTTTGAGGTCGTGGACCTTGGGCCCATGGGAAGCTTGTAAGTGAAAAGAAAAAAAGCTGCCTTCTGAACCAGGCACAGGCAGCTTGGCTTCTAGGTGATGAGAGGAGTGGTAACAAATAGAAGCAGAGTTTGCTAGGGGAGCTTTTTAACAGGGTGTCCCCCTGCTTCTATCCTCCTTCCTTTGATGAACTCTTACTCAGTCTTTCCTTGCAGGCATCCACTTACATACAGCTTTCCCTTTGCTTAGGGAAAGGGTGAGCTCATAGATCTTCACAGCCTGGAAACTGACTCTCTTCTCGTCATAAGCTTTAAAAGTATATTTGTGTTAGGTGTGTGCTATGTTGTCAGCTATCAAATACCTATTGGAGTGTGATGAGAGAATTCTGAACGGAGAGAAACAGTGATGGTGAAAGAAAAACAATGTGTCTATTTTAAACTTGAATAGCAACGTGAGATTTGTATAATTATGGTGTTCAAGCAGCAAAATAACACCACTCCAGGAATTAATTTTACCTTGAAATAACAGAAGTGAGTTGGAAGAAATTGTTAGTGGAATGGCTGGAGCTAACTTTGTCACAGAACCACATCAAAAGATGTTAAATTCCAGCACTTGTCCATTTTCCTATTAATTTGATTCCTTATTATTGCTCCTACCTACCATTTCATGTTAGATGGACATTGTGTACTGGTCCTAGTGTTCAAGGCTTCTTAATAAGAACCTGTGTCACTTGTGCTGTCTTCTGGTTTTTTTGATGCTGATGTGGTTTCATGGCATTAAATGGCATACCACAGTGATTATTTCACTTCTTTTATCCTTGAATTTCTTTAGAATTTGCAGGTGAATTCTGTCTGGTCCTGATTATTTCTTACAGTTTACTCTTTCATTTTATTCTGCAGTGAAATTTCATTTCATTTTTGGTCAGATTTTCATCTGCATCATCCTTTCATTTATGGAACACTCCACAAGATTTTCTGCACTAAATGTGCAAAAAGATTAATCTAGGTTTTGTACAATCACTGAGTTTTCTCTGGATAGTCCACTTTGGTTATTCTACAGACTTTGACATCCTCCCTGCTCTTGAGGAAACAATAAAGCATGTTATAGCTTACTGTACTGTTGCAGCTTGTTCCTTAAACTCTTTTGTGGCCTGTCATACCGTGTTTTTTACAACTCATCTGCAATGTTCCTTTCTGTTATGATATGCATATGCCATTATCTTTTCTTGATGCTGTTTTTTCTAATACTCTGTCTTAATGTGCCATTTAAGCACATTATGCTTTTCTTTTAGTGGGTTCCCTGTCTAGCCACTCCATGAAGTACAATCTACAGACTAGGTTTGCCACCACATCGTGTCTGAAATAACTAAACCCTACCAGTGTTGCTGGTTTTCCCATGCTCACAATTATTCTGATTTCTCTGGGCATTACAAGGTCACTGTTGGCAAATGACAGAGATAAGAATGTCCTAAATAATGTATTTTTCCCGTATTTGGGCATGGGCATCAAGTTTTGTAGAGATTCTATGTTATTTATTGCTGCATCTCACCAAGCTCTGATATGATTCTAAGCTATTTGTAATACGATTTCGTACTGTGATTCTTCTATTGGCATGACTTATTATGTCTTTTCTTTATCCTGTATGTCCACGTACCAATGTACCAACAACTGATCTCTTTCCTCCAAGTGTCTGACATGCTTCAAAGCATACTGAGAAGTAGGTGTTTAGTTTACCCATCTCTTTTTAACCTTCTCGGTATTTATATAGAAACATATGTGCATTTGGTTTTCTTCTACCTCTTTTGGGAAACACTCTCACTGTATTATGTTTGACTTTGTCCAACATCTTTTCTTATTGTTGTGTCTATGAACAGACTGGGGAAGGGAGACATAAAGTCTCCCAACACATGTATCTTTCTCTGGGGAGCCTATGCTTCTTTTACAAAGTGGCAATACTCAGATGAATTTTGCAGGTAGACTGATGAGTGTCTGTGCTTTATTACAGTTTTATGTTTATGGGGGTGAGTGGCTGAAATTAATGAAATTTCAGTCAAGATCCACTCCTGAGTCAGCCTGAGTTAATAGGTTTGTTGTGATAGATTTCGAGCGTAGTTGCAGATGCTGAGGCTGAAGGACTTGCCCTGAAATCCATAGAAGGCTATGGCAGATATTGAAGCATGCTGCTTGTTGATAGAATTCAACAAATTCGTCAAACTATTCCAGTTTTGCTTTGGAAATACAAAGAAAGCAATACAAGGACAAGTGGGAGCTGCAGTCTTTTTAGTAAGAAAAGAGAATGTTTGTGTCATTATGCACATTGGCTAGTGAAGAACCAATCCCCAGACAATTAGAGTTAAATGTTTTTCCATGTTGCTTTGCTTTAGAAATTTGACTGAATCATTTCCTAAAATACTCTTTAAAATTATTGTCAATAATGTATCATGGAGCAAATAATGCAAGAAAATCTTTAGTCTTATTGTTACAGTGAGATGCATAATGCTATAAAATGAAATAGAATTTTGAACCACAGCAAATTTTGGAGTTGTATGGCAATTTCTCTCACCACCAGATAGTTTCAAAGGTACGTACCATTTTACATGCAAGCAGAAAACAGCTTGTTTATTACAAGAATGAGAGTATATTTAACCTTCTAGGTGGCTGTAAGGACAGCATTAGCACAAACACATCTAAACTTGATCGATAATAGCAGGCAGAGGAATCATAGAATCATAGTACCATTTAGGTTGGAAAAGATGTTTAAGGTCATCAAGTTCAACCATTAATCCAACTCTGTCAAGTCTACCACTAAACCATGTCCCTAAAGCACTACATATACACATCTTTTTAAATACCTCCAGAGATGGGGACTCATATATCTGTTTTATAAACAATTATGCAATGTTATTATATTATTAATTCTATAATGTTATTTTCCTTCTCTTTTTACTCTAGTATGGAGGCATTCGTGTGTGCATTGTTAGAATAACAGACATTACTTGAAGTAAATCTGCCTTTATCTGAACTTTGGCTATGCTTGTAAACTTGCATGCTAGTTGTGTCTAGTATTACATACACTTCTGTTTGCTAACTGTAAAATATATGGATTTCAATTTTTGTCATTTACATGTTTTTGCATTGTACGTCAATAAGACTAATCAAATTTAATTCTACACCCATTACTGAATGGTAGGTTTTAACATAATAAGTCTTGATTTTTATATTCATCTCACTGATTTCCAAAGGGAAAGTGAAAGAACTGTTGACTGAATTCTCCTTACAGAATGATCGCTTTGTAATAAACTTCTTTAGGTTTAATCCAGTGCATATGAATGAAGATAACAGCTGTATCTTTCCACTCTGTTAAGCCATACTGCCTTGTAGTATGTCTAGCCTAACATAAGCACATTCTGTTGGAAACTAGCAGTAAGCATAATTAAATCAGAAAACAAATACATTAAGGATAACATGATGGGCTTGACCTGAACTTACCAAAGGGAAAAATTCAGAACCACTGCTGGAAGGCCCTTCTTACGTGTTTTCTGGGAGATGGTAGATATTTGAAATGTTGCACATTGATGCTTTTTATCAGTCACCGAAATGTCATGTCAAGTCGATGTGGTAAATGTAGGCCATCCCCCTACCCCACACCATAACAGTTTTACCACAACGGCTGATCAGTACTGTCTGGAGGGGTAAAGAGCAGCTCATTGACAGAAATTATGTGTACTCCCAGAAGACTTTGCTACGGTTCCTCATAAGAGGCTGTTTAGGAAACTGAATATTCCTGAGGTGAAAGGGGAACTGCTCTGGGGTAGGAACCGGCTGGAGACTGAAAACAAAGAGAAAGAATGAACTGTCAGTTTTTCATGTGGCAAAAGGTTACCAACAGGGAGCCCTTGGGTATTCAGGTTAGAATTATGAGGTACGATTAGAAGTCCCCGTGAAAGGCAAAAACTGCCAAAACATGTAGGGAATATACATTTGTTTAGGTTTGTCAAACATTGGAAATGCAGTCGGGACCTTCCAGAACTCAGCAAAGTTAGATGAATGAGCAGTACCATACTAAGCAAAACTGACAAATGTGGAGTAATGCCTGGTACCAATGGTAGGAATAATTTGAACTATAATCATCTGCTGTTAGTATTTAAGCAAAGTGTTACCAGTGAAAAAAGAGTACGTGGTGTCCTTCTAAACACTGTTCAAAAGACTTGTCCAGAGCACAGTGAAGACAGAAATGGGCATAGGTGTGATAGACTAGGAAATACACTGAAAATTAATAAACGCCTCAATGTAAATATTTTACCTTTTCTCTTGAGTTTAAGTTCAATTTTAATGATGTATTACCAAGGAAGATTAGTTGAAACAGAAATGGTTTGGAGCTTGCTGAGCAAAATGTTTAGAAGCATTTGATTCAAGGGATAGGGAATTGATTTTAAAATGGCCCATTAAAATCTTTTTACTCACAATCCATAATTCATTGGTAGAACTTGCTGCCAGAACTCAGTGATGTTAAGGTTTCAATAGAATTTCTGTATAGAAAGATTTCATTTCTAAATGTATAATGAGGACATTTACAAGTATGTTATTTAAAATTAAAAGTATGATATGTGGTCCACATGCCTGAAGGGATAAAGGCTAAGGCAGTAGAATCTTTTTCCCTTAACTATTGTAGCCTGTTTTGGTTTTGGTTTTTTTTTTTTTTCATTTGAATTGGTGGGTTTATTTTGTAAATATGTGCTTTTGCCTGTTAGATGCAGAGTGCTTAAAGTTAGAAAGCCTGCTTAGGCAGGTCTAGTAAGATATTTCCTAGTGTGACTGTGATATTCTTAGCAATGTACATAAGTTCTTTCAATTTATGAGGCATTGCAATTGTCTGTGTTTCTGCAAATGTACCTCTGAATATAAGTTAGGTTATTGTTTTATGTATCATCATGATCAGAGCTTTTTAAGCAGAGTCAGAATGGAATTAATGAAAATTGTTTTAATTTTGTTTCAGTTAGATTCTGAGTTTCTCTAGAGCCATAATCTCATTACTATTCCAACTGCTTTGTAATGCTAATGTGGTCAATGAAAGTTGGATCAGAATTTATAACTTGTAAAACACAGTTTATACCCTCTCCTCACCTGCCATTGTGTTTTACAGGGATGGATGGAGAAAAGCAGCATTAGGCAGTTTGTACCCAGACCTCATTTAGGAATCTCAAAGAACTCTCCTGAGCTGCTACTACTGTAGACGATGTGGGGTAGAGAGTGGGGTAGCATGTTCAGTGGTGTAGTCAGTTCCTCATGGATAATCCCTTATTCTTTCTGCATGCACAAGCCAGGCTCTCTGTCTCTGCATGTGTCACTTTATTATAATATTTTTGCGATTAAAAAAAAAAAAAAGAAGGGCGATTTATTTCAGGTTGTCTGGTTTTTGGACACATCTTCTTTTCAGTATGTAGTATTAGTGGTGAAACATAATACTGACACATTGTCATTGCCAGGATAAATCACTGCTTGTCTTTAATTAAGATGGATTTAGTTAGTTTAGCAGACAGGTGTGTTTCAATGCTACTAGTTGGTACTAAAAAAATACTATGATTAAAATGAGTTGTTTTTAAATGGTAAACCTGGATATTTTGGAAACAATAACCACAGCATCTGCATGCCTTTGCCAAGTCATGTTGGGTAGGACAAATGGTAGAAATCAGCGTATAGAGATCAGCAGTGAAATAGAAGTTTTTCTGGCCCTTTAAATACAAAGTTAATATTTCTACTGTTGCTAATAAAAAATTTAGTATGACGCATACAAAATCTGGTTTTAGTAATTTCTCAATTTATAGGAAATACTCATCTGAGTAGATATTCCCAGTAATAACTTTATAATAATCTGACTGTGCATGAATTTCTAAGCAATCAGATCATGAGACACTTTAGAAAGAATATCCATAATTCATAAAGTGGAATGAGTCTTTTAAAACAAAACCCCTCAAATTCTGGATTTGTTTTGTTGGTCATAATTGCTGAAATGGATATTGTGAGAGTTTAAATTTGTTTATTTTGTTGGAAGTTATACAGTACTTTGCAACGGAGTGTTGTTCTCCTGTCAAACACTATGTTTCCCAAGAGTTCTGTAGGCCACCATAATCTGCTTTATATTTGTCAATGTAGGAGGAAAACCTGCCAAACCACAGCAGGCCTATGTGATTTCGGTGGTGGTTATAAGCTCTGAGTAATTTTATTTTATGGGTTGACAGGCTATAGATCTTCAAGCAACATTTCTGTAAGTGCGTTATTATGGGATTAAGGTTACAATTTTTTAAATTAAGATATAAATTTCTAAATTCAAATGGTAATGTCTGGGATTGCTCCCTTGCTGCTGCATAATCCTTCACTCTCATTTTATCTGACTCATGTCTCCTACACAATTGCCACTTTGTAAGAAAACCGATAAAATAATATTGATGAATAAACTTCAAAAAATGGACTAAGCATACAGAGGGAATAATATATAATTTCCACTGTATAAAATTATGTTATGCTAATCTGACAAGCATAAATGTGATCAGCACTGCTGCTGAAGTGTAGGGGTTAGGCAGTAGCTAAGATGAAGATACAACTTTTCCCATGTATTTTGGGGTGAAGGCAATGCCCATTAGCGTTGCCTGAACTGCAGCTGAGCTACAGAGTTTAAGAGATCCAGACTCCCTTACACGTTTAAAGCTGTCTGTCACATCTGAGCGTGACAGCATACCTGCCTCTGGGAAAAACCTATAAAGGTGCTCTGATGGTTGTGAGGCACCCATCACTGTGTGTGATGGGTGTTCTTCCTATCCATCTCACAAAGAGACTACTGAAAATGCTCATAAAATGCAGTGAGGAGTAGCCCTTTTCCCAAGTACTGACAATGTAGAGTGTTTATTTGAATACCATTTTTAATGTATAATCAGAAGTTTAAATCCACTCTGACTTGACTAATCAAAGTTGCCCTGAGTTGTCTGGAATAGACATTCACACAGATCTAGTGGTCAGGGCTGGAAACTGGTGATGGGAGGCTGAGCATCTGCTCCCACTGCTGCCATAGACTGTAAGGAAACCAGATTGGGTATCTTTTCTGCATAAATAATATATTAATAATGTCTTGTAAAGTGTTTCAAGACTCTCTAATGACAGGTGTTTCAATATTTTTGTTATTAAGATTACTTTAAAGAGTGACATTTCTTTCTAATTATAACTAATTTATTCTATTATGAAGCAGTTGGGGAGGAACTTTATAATCTTTAATTTATTATTTGATACCTGACCTGATGACCTGTTTATTTTCAGTTTGAAATTCCTGGAAAATTAAGTGACTTTTCTATATTTGATACTAAAACTCCAAATAAGAAAAATACTTGCCAGATTGGTAAGTTTTATTTCTGCATACACCAACCAAGAAACAAAAGAAAGAACCCCTCTTGTTGAGGGTATAATTCAGAAGAAATCTTTATCTGCTAACTTCCCAAAACATAAACAAATATGAAGGTTAGCAGACAAAGATCACGACAGATATTTGGCTTGCTGGAGGACTGACTGGGCTTGGAAAACTGAAAATAATTTGGTTTTTTGTGGCCTTCTTTGGTTTGGGAGGAATTGTGGGCTGGTGGGTAGTAGTCTGACTCCTCTGCAGCGGCACATGGCAGCACATCCAAACATTGTCTCAGTCTGCTGCCAGATCTTCCCACTTGGACTATTAAGCACAGGAAAGACAGTGATATAAGAGATTGACAAAATCCATTACAGAATGGTATCATCCTTTAAAGCTCAGAAACAAAAAAAACAACCCTTCTTACAATGTGTGGTAGATCTAGATTCTTCCCTCTGAGGAGTATCTGGGACATGACCTCAAGGGTATTATCAGCTGGTTTTCACCGACATGTCACAATGGCCTGAACACTCTAACCGTGATTTCTTGGAGACACAAAGAATCAATTGTGCCATCTTCCTTTCCACTGAACAGATTGGCCTGCTTGCCCTCTTCTATAGCTTCTGTGCATACTAGGAGCTGATGAATATTATTTAATCAAGGCTTTGAGAAATACAATGCAAAAAGAGCTGTTTTATGATTAAATCATCTTTTCACTGTAGTGCTGACTTCCCTCACACTTTGCACAGTCATCCTAAATTATGTAAATCTTAAACCAAATGATTCTGTAAGTTTAAAGGACCATAATTTCAACAGGAATAATGTGGTGTGTCTTACTAGTGTAACCCATATCTGTGAATGTCTATGTAAAGTATAGACTGTTCATGGTTCCTGGGTCTGTACCTCAATGACAGTAGTAGTTTCAGCTTCTCCAGCCTGGTCCTCATCTGTACAGAAGCGTGTGGATGCTGTGGAAATGGCATGCTTCAGTTTCTGTATGTTGTGTTGAGCAGGGAAGACGGCATGTTAGGCTGCTTCTCCCTGTCTCCTGCCCCCTCTCAATGGCTGTATGGAAAAGCTGCTACTGAGAAGAGTGGATTTGTTGCAACCATCACAAGTCATGCTTATTTAGTGAGGAAATTGTTAAATGCTAAGGCCTCTTGTCAGCATGATAGCACTGTCCTACTTTCATACCTCTGATTTACAAACTGCAGCATATGACAATCTTCTATAAAATTCAGCTAACCTTTTGGAATGCTTTGATGTATGAAATTAGTTATAAAGGTTAAACTTTCTGAAACACCCTTGTGGCTTTATGGTAACTACACCGACAAAGTCCTTGTGCCAGTGTACTCTTACTGATATCTGTGTTTGAGTTTTGTATGACACATCTTTTGGAAAACTTGTAACTTGTCCTGAGTTCCAGTGGACCAATCTGAGTTGAAGGAGAGAATGAGGGTACAAGAGTGATTTCCTGCTTTTTAATAGCAATAGTTTTTTTGCTGGACTCATATGGATGGCAAAAAGATGGCAAAAGTATGCTGCCCTGGCCATCCCTCCAGCCCTGATTCATCCAACCCACTGACAAGAAATTCAGGGTTTGAAAGTCAGGTGTTGTCTATTCAACATGACTTCCCAGGGAGGTCTGGGGACTTACTGAACTGACCTTTATCAAACCAAGAGGCATTTCTTTCTTACAAAAGCAGATAATGTCTGTGGTGCAGAGATAGTGGAAATTTCACAGGATTCTTAGTGAAGATTTGAAAATTTTCTCTTCCTCATCCATTTGAAATCCCAATTCTATCACATTTGCTCTAAGTAGGTCAAAATATGTTAAATACCTTGAAATAAATTTTTCATCAGGGCTGGGGGAGATGACCAAGGGTCTCAGGAGAAGAGCTTTTTAAACTTGTGCCATGCATTTGCTTCTTTCTTGTAATTTACTTCAGTCTCAGCTCTGCAGCCTGAAGGCTGTAAGCCTGAAATTAAACTCCTAAAATTATAAAAGCTTAAAATAAAGTGAAGGTTAATGGTCACTGGCTTCTTTCCCACAGGCTCTGCAAACTATGATTTCTGGAATGTTAATAGAATAGGAAAGCATAACGCTATTGCTGTTATATATTGTTCTTCTTATAGTCAGTGTTACTACTGTGAAGCAAAACAGAACTTCCTAAAAAAATAACACACTTGAACTGACAGTTAACCTGAGAAAGCCAATGCTGCTGTTGAAGACCCTGCAAAGTGCACTGGTTTGTCCATTAAACCAACTCTTAAATAGAAAGAAACCAGCAGAAGAGGGATGTGCAGTGATTCTTCACTGATCTGTGTTGCTTCAGTGTCATAAAAAGAATGTAAAGGTATTTGCAAATGTAGTCAGACTGCCCTGACCACCCATTCAGTATGGTTTTGCCAGTAAGGGGCCCTATTGCAGGCTGCATCATGGCAGACTACTTATATCTGCTTATTAGGAAGGAAAATATGTCATAGGACTATAGAATGGTAGGGGTTGGAAGGGACCTCTAGAGATCATAGAATTCATCCCTCCTGCCACAGCAGGATCACCTAGGGCAGGCCACACAGGAACATGTCCAGGTCGGTTTTGAAAGTCTCTAGAAAAGGAGACTCCGCAACCTCTTTGTGCAGTCTGTTCCAGGGCTCTGTCACTCTCACAGTAAAGAAGTTTTTCCTCATGTTGGGGTGGAACTTCCTGTATACCAGTTTGTGACCATTGTCCCTCGTCCTATCACAGAGCACCACTGAAAAGAGACTGGCCCCCTTCTGCTTGACACCCACCCTGCAGATATTTGTAAACATTCATAAGATCCCCTCTCAGTCTTCTCCAGGCTTAAACAGCCCCAGGTCTCAGCCTTTCCTCATAAGAGAGATGGAGAGATCTCCTCATGGAGAACAGCTCCTTTTCAATCATTTGTGGTAGGTCACTGGACAGCTGAATGTAGATAAAGATGAGACCTAATATATTAATCTTTCTCTGAAGGATACAGGAGATCATCAAGTTAGTGGAAGCTTCCAGTACTCCTTGGAAAGGATGCAGAGGCCAACCCAGTCAAAGGTATTTGACTAGAAATCTTGAGTTTGGAATAGAGGATTATTTTAGAGTCGTGTCACAAATGATTCACATTACTGCTGGGTGAATGACCAGGGGGTCCAACACATGAAGGAACTGCATCAAATACAGTCAGAACTTAAACTAAAGATGTTTAATTTTCAGGTATCCCCATCCACATGTTTTACCTCTATTGACTAAATGAGCCTTGTAATTATCACAGTGATTTTTACAATGTATAAACTGAAATAGGTAGGGGCTGTGTTTTCAAGTGTCTACTAGGTCTGAGTGGTTGACTTTGAGGCATTCCTTTATTCCAGGCTGTTTTCCAAACAGTTTAATGCCTATACGTCTTCAAAGTTAATATCCCTTTGCAAATCCCCTTCGTCTGTCTCTCTCTTCAATTAGTATGCAGCACCACTGCAGTGTGTTAGCAAATGCTACATAGCAGGTGGATTTCCACTTTCAGTCCTGCTCCATCTACTGCCTGGCACAGGTTTTCTCTCAGCTTTTGCAGTTCTCCCAGCTACCCTCTTCCTTCAAAGCTGTTAATACATTCTCCTGAATTCATTCAACAAAATTGGACTTGGAGGTTTATGCTGGAAAGAACATGTGATAGTGTTGTTTGTTTTTCCTTTGTGTTGGGAATGCGGAAAATTGGAAAAGGAAGTATAAAATTGTACAAGACAAGCATTAAATTGAATGAAGACGCAGGTAAGGGGCACAGGCTACAGATACTCAGAATGGACCTCTATGAAAATGAGTGTATTATGTGAAACCTTTTAGAAACGGAAAGACTTCTTGTTCCAGAGTGTAGATTAGAAATCTTTGATTAAATTCTGCAACAGCCCTAGTAAATAGATGCAGAGTGTTCTGTGGTACTGAGAAAAAAGGGATGATGGGTTATTCAGCTGCAGTTCTAAGAGACCCTGTTATAACTGTGCATTTTAATTAACCAGATCAGCTGAAGAAATGTTGCCTATATACTGTAGCAGAGCTGTCTGCCTTGAAAACTATCCTATCGATAAACAGAGGACTTCTATTTGCAAGTGTCTTTTTAAGTACATTGAAAAATGAAAGAAAAAAAAAAAAAAGCAAGCATTTGGGAGAGATTAATTAATAATTAAGCTAGTGTGGAATTAACCTCAGGCAAATCTGCTTCCTTTTTGCAGTATAAGGGCATGTCCTGTCTGTCATATCCATATAGTGCCCTAATAAAGCAGCGATACAAAAATTTCAATCCTTTGTAACTAATGAACTTACTGTTACAGCAAGGCCCATAATTTGAGATAACTTTTGTTTTCTCATGCATAACATTTTTTGAACATTATGTTAATTTTCACTTAAAATTGATGGGATAGGGCTCCTGCAGAAGGTGCAAATATTCAAAGCAGTTCTATTTTTTCTTAGTATTTGAGCATGAATCACTTCAGTGTATCTCATTTTACTTGTTACTTGATCAATGAGTATTCTCTACTGGGGGTAGTAACTTAAAACTGTTGTGAAAATGTCTTTAACGTATCTTTGTTGCTGGAAGCTTGCTTGCTGTTGGAGATGAGTTTGTTTGCAAGTAAGTCTTTGCAGGGGCAGAACTTGGTAGACTTGACAGAAATTCAAGTTCATCTGGTACACTTGTATGTAGTCTTTGGACTCTCTTTCTATTTCTGGGAAACAGATAATCAAAAGAGAAGAGAAGCCCAGACTGAAAAGAAAGGAAGAAAGCAGAGTGGGAGAGATAAATCCAAAAAAGAAATAAAAATAATTATATACTATTTTTTCAGTGAGAATAAGCCTGATCTAGGAGAGTCCTTCAATTGGAAAATCCCCTCACTAACCTTACTTAAGGTTTTAAGCACATACAGAAAATCCTGCAGTCTATAACAAGGATGAAAATTAAAAATTCTTATGTTGCTATATTGAAATGGAATTCGCATGTTTTGGAGAATAGGGATATGTTCTTATTACTCTCATGTCCTGCTGTAGTAATTTACCTGTAATTCTGTGAACTAAGAATCTATCCAAAATCATTATAAAAATTTATAAGCCTGGGCATGCTGTGAAATCTCTAATTAGTGTTCATATTACTTATTTGAAGTCTTAAAATGCTGGACAGTTATCCTAAAGTACTATTCTGACAATTTCCATTCCTCTACTTAAGGCCTTATCACACATTCAGCTGAGAAGAAAGACTACTGCACTTTGATTCCAAGGCAGAATTTTGGTACCTGCCAGTTGAACTTTGTTGTCAGTCTTGGATAGCCATGCTAGTATGGAATACTTTTCCTGCACCAAAAAGTTATCAAATAGCTGCAGCCAGCTCTGCGCAGAAGGTGTCATTAAGGTTGAAGCAACAGCAGATCATAGCTGGATAGAATGTCACACTTGAAGTTCTGGGAGCTCTCCAGGTTAGGGAAGAAGGTCAACTCTCTTGGAAATAACTGGCAAGCCCCAAATATGTATACAAAGACATTCACAAACAAATAAGATCATTTTGGTATCTTTCTCTGTTGGTATTGAGTATTGACATCAATACGGGACACTTTCTTAAGTATATGAACTAGGTGGAAATAAGTACTTGTAATAAATTCTCACTACAGAGTCTGTATGTAGGAGCATTTTTATCATCTCATTAATGAGTTTGAGCCATTTACAGCTTGGAGTGCTGAATAAGGATTTGCATTTAATTGAAGTCTTCTGTTCTTAGCCGACAAAATGTATTTTACACACTTGATGAATATAATTAGTGTGATGAGGCTTTAAAAGAAATTGGTTCTGTTAAATTTAGAGTTTGCCACGTCAGTTTATACATGAAGCCAAAGCATACATATAAGTAGCTCTGTGGCTTTGGAAAAATGCATTTTATTATTATTCTTCATATATAGGCATATTTAATTTATGATGCTGCAGTCCAAATGCTTTCAGATTTAAGAAGGCAATCTATTAAGTTTTGCTTTCAGATTGTCTTACTTTGCTACGAGATACCTCTTACGCATCAGAACCTACCATTATATGCTATGACTACAGACAAACCTGTATCCTTTGGATTGCAAAGAATTGTGAGTAATTGTTTATGTTACTGTGCTTTATTAAGCTCTAGTGAAAAAAAGACCTCCATGAATACTGCTGGACTTTAGTACATTCAAAACTAAGGACTATTGCATACCACTCACAGTCCCCTTCTCCCTTACAGTTGTCTTCTACTCAGCATAATAGGCAATAACTTCTCACTTTAAAATATTTCAAGATTCGTCCTAAGAAAGGTCATACACAGAAATTAATAAAAAGTAAGAGAATGTTGAGATGCCATAGCTGTGTACTGTAGGCTTCCCTAAGCTGTAAAATAAACACTAGATATAAGTGCAAACTCTCAGTGTAAAGAACGTGGTTACTGGCAATTGCATGCAGACTGCCTCACAAAGTTTATTGCTTCCCCTGTGGCAAACAGTTTATTTTTGACATGCATATTTTAGAAATAGGAAGCCATTACTGCAAAATGTGGAAGGTTCAATATGCAGGATTCTGATTTAGAATGTTGGAATTTTTTTTCTTTTCCCCCATGTTCTCTGCGATTGTGAATTATTCAGTAAGAAAAATGAACAACTATTTTTGTGTTGCCAGCATCACAAGGGATGAATAGAAATATGCTGTCCAGTATCGTGTATTGTTTGAAGTAAATCTGTTCATTAATGAAGGACAAGTTACTGGTTAGTAACTGAAGCTTCTGAGCTCATACAATAATATTGCTCTTTTTTGCTGCAGGCCTACATTTTGTATTAGTAGTGCAGCCTGGAAACTGTTGTTAAGGATAAACGAAATAAAGAAAACTAAACATTTAGTCCCAAAAGTAGAGACTCTTTTTGACAGGTGCAGTTACCCTTAGGAAAAGTTACCACTGAAGGTTTCCATTTCCATCCCCATCTCTTGTGATCCTTTGTCGGAAGGTGGATAGTAAGTATATTACACTGTGAATCACAGGTGTAATAAATATAACATGAAATTAATTTTTGCTATTATATGGAATGTGTTCTGGATCATGCAGTGTGATTCAGGAGATGCTGCCTGGTATGAAGCAATGTAGAATGAAGCCTGCGCTGTCCTGAGGATATGACTCATATTACAGATAGCTGTAAGGCTAATACTTTGATATGAATGTGTTATATTACAAGTAATAGTGCACTGCTAACAGAACTCAAATGTGCCAGAATAATTATTTGATGATATTCTCTTTAGAAGAGGAAAAGATTGACTAAATACTTTTGTATAAAATTACTATGATTATTATTAGTAAGGAGCATGGGGAATAAACCCCTCTGATTAAAGAAAAACAGACTCTAGAATCTATAGCTATTTTTCAAACTAAACCATACGTAATTATTTTTCTGAGGTCAGTTAATTTTAACTGTATGCCAGGAATTAGTGACAGTCTCTTTTGTAGTAGGTCAGAAGGCAATTTTCCAGTATATACTCTATTTCAATATGCATCCCACCGAATTTTTACAAGATACATCTGCCACCACTTGCACATCATTGAGGTACAACTGTTTTCTTTCACTTGCAACAGAACTTGCAAAAATCTCCAGGAATATAATTTTTTGGACTAGCTTTGTGAAGCTGGTCAGAGCATTTGGTAGACCTCACAAACAGCCTTGTTCAAATTTCAGATTCTGGAGAGGAGAAAAGAGGTGATAATGTCCTGTCCCAAAGGTTAAGTGCTCACCTATTGCAAGTGGGTCAGATCTTCGTGTTTAAATTCCTGTTTGCATTTTTCAGCATCCTTTCTATAGTGTGTTTTAAAATAGACAAGATAATCTATAGGAAACTAAACATTTAGTAGGAAAACACTAATTAAGATGAAGCCTAAAGTGTTTTTCTGCTTGACTCCAGTTTGCTTTTTGTAAAATGTGTTCACTTAGTAATACTTTCATCATCTGTGGCTTTTGCACACTCATCACAAGCCAAATAGACACTTCTGCGTAATGTGTTTTTTTTTTAAAAAAAACCACCCACAAAATCCCCCAAACCCAAAGGAAAGCAAAGAAACAATGTGTATGCTAGCATAAACATAATGAAGTGTGTATTTCAGAATAAGGAAACCATTTATGATGGTTATCTTTTCAGTGGCTCAGAGATTGTATGACTAATGTATTATTATTGCTTATTATCTACACTCTAGCAAAACACATGTTCAGCCTTCACATTTCCTTCATCTACTGCTACTTTTAATCTTGAGGGCAATGAAGAGAGGAATTACAAAGGCAAGTATGATACCCAGCTTCCATTGGAGGTCTTGTTTTGTACCTTTGAAAGTTTTGTGTACATTTTCTCTCCTGAGTTACAGCTGAACCAGGAAGGGGCTGATAATCTCATTACATTAATTTGAAGTTCATTTGTGAGTTTTCCATCCTTTAAGGAAGTGGAAAATATAAATGCCTGATTTAAAATAAGAACCATGAGTCCTACAGCACCCATTATTATAGACATGAGTTAAAGAACTGGTGTGCAGACATTCATTAAGTTGTTTGTGACCATATGGGGCACAGGTAAGACACAAAACTACAACCTATGATTTGTCATGAAGTACAAAATAGATGCCAGGAGAATGTACTCAGCTAGAGTGATGTCCATGTTACCAGTTAGCAGTATCTTATCATTCCTACAGATGATGAAAATAATCATACAACAAAAAACCAAAATAGTAAGATTAAACCTATTTTGATTATTCCCATATCAGCTCAGTCCCACAGCTTCAGAAAGAGGTGTCTGACATTATAAGAAAGTATTTTCTCCTTCTCATTAATTTCGGTGTGAAATAAAAATTAGCTTTTTTGTTTGATGTTTAAAATGCCCAGAACCACATAGTAGCAATTAAAAAAAAAAAAAAAAAAAAAAAAGCTGCTTAAAACACTGATAAGAAATCTACAAACATTTATTTAACATTCCAGTTTTACGTCAGAATGTGACTTTATCTCTCTTAAAAACTTAACTTCTGGAAAAGCTGAGTGATCCAGAATAACTTTTTACTAGCACTGTAGTCCTTTTACTTTACACATGTAGTCCTTTTCCTGCATCATTTCTGTTTTCCATCTCTCAGTGTAAGTATGCACATGAACAGAAGTGCCCATAAAAATGCAAAGCTTTCGTATAGTTAGTACATGACATAATGGGATATAGTGCAGGCATAATACATGACAAGTATAGACGGAATTGCTGGATTTCAAGGGAAACTAACTAATAAAGGCTTAGTTCAGGATGACAGCTTCTGCAGGCTGCTGACACTATCAATGTGGTTAGGCTTTTTTTTCTTTCAGCATTAAGCAATTAGGTTCCTGAGAGACCTAGCTAGTAAGATATTTTGTTAGTTTGAAGAAGGATTCGCACACAGAAACAGCCAGATGATTTCCTCAATGGTGTAGAGAAAAAAATAAACCTTGTAATGCATTTATGTTCTTATTTGGTGTTTAAGTAAATCAGTAATTAGGACATTTTATTTTCATAAGTGCTTATGGTGTATTAATGGAGTCTAGCTACCACAAAACACTTTGAGAGTTTGTAAGGTTGAACTGTAATTATGAAGTCCTACATGATCTCAGTGCTACTTCTAGTGTTGAAGTAATAGAAATTTAGTCTTCAGTCAAGAGTGTGATCTTTGACAAATGGCCAATATATTAGTTGCCCGGAAACACAGGAACAGAATGATTTTAGTGGTTAAGAAGACAAGTAAGGGCTTTTTGGAGAACTCCTTTACAAAATTACATCTCCAGTCACTTCCTTTTTTCCTGGCACATGAAGGAGATTGTAAGAAACAGTAAGTAAAATATGGTTTTTTTTTGTTTTTTTTTTTTTTTTTGTTAAAGAGTTTGGTTGGTTTAGTAATGAAGACTCTTAACCTTGTGATATTTTTTACATGAATATGAAGTATTTCCTGTAAAAATTTCTTGGTAAACAGTGCCCATTCTTAAGTTAGAATGCTAATGCTTCAGTCATGGTAGTCTATTAATATGAGCAAGACAAGAATTGAAGGCAGATATGATTTCTGTGATGGGGTGATCAGTAAAAGACACTGTCTACTACTTGCAATTATTTTTTCGTTGTTTTTATGATGTTTATTCCTGTTATAAATGAGATTTGTAATTTCCCTGGTAGTTAAAATGTTGGCCATCAACTTACAGCTAGCCATCCAAGAGTATCTTGAATAAACTCCTTTTTATTACTTCATGACCTCCCTGGTGAATGGTTCATAGCTGTTGAACTCAGACACTTTTTACTTTTTTTTTTTTTTTTTCACTCTACTGTGTTCCATTCACTGTTAGGCTGAGAAATAGTTTGGCTATAACCCTGAGAATCACATAAAAATCCTATACTGTGCCACTGTGATAACACCCATTCTAGACAGCCTGTCTAGGAATAAAAATCAAGGCTACATATCATAGACTGATAGGTGACCTCCAAATACACCTAAGTACATGAAGTTAGAAATGCAACTGTATTTCATTCAGCATGGAGTGAGCTGAGTTCTTCTGCATCTTAAGGGAAATGAAATCTGGCTGTTATCAATAGAACTATAATCCTGATTTCATTTGCTTCTGTCATTCACTGTGGTTTAAAATGACTGGCAGTAACATTGGTGTAGAGTTACTCTGATGCCTAAAGTAGTCAGTGCAAAACATACCAGAGGCTGCTGCAAGCAATCTTTGCCAAAGCAATATTATGCATATTCATGCCACTGCTGAGTCTCCCATTGTTTGGCTTTATTATTGCTTGTGGATTTGATCTTTCATAATTGCTTCTTGTCTCTTTTGTACATTGTGGGTTTTTCGAGATGAAGCAGTTGCTTTAACTTGTTCCCAGGTGGTGAGTGCCCGTGCTTTTGATGTCTAATAATACCTTTCTATCATTATTGTAAAAATAAACTCAAAGTTTTTGGGTTTATTTGTAAAAAAACCCCACACACTCTTCTGCTATTTGGAAGTTGAATAAATTGTTTGTAGTGTGAGTTTATTTTATAGTATCTTTAAGGCACTTAGTCATGTTTTATAAGTAATAAGTTCTAAATCAGTGGCCACAAATTTGTTACAGCTCCTGTCCTTGCTTACTAATTATATGCTTCTTGCCTTTTATTGACAGCAGTGACTTACACACTGGATGGACTATTTCTTGCTAGCATTCATCTACTCTTGTTTTCTCCACTTACTACATTCAGGTTATGACTCCTATACTGAATACAGATACAGTTGAATACTTAGAATGCTGAAAGGATTTGATGCTACTACCATGTGATACAGAAGAATGCAAAGTAAGAAGGCAAATACTTTGTGTGACTTGATATAGACAATAGATACCTGTGATTAAGCTAACTACCCACTTGATGTCAGTATTGTTCCACAGAAATTCATCTGAGGGAATATTTATCTAGAGTTGAGTGTCTGACAGCAAAGATCATTAGCTCGCAGCAAACGCAAAATTTCTAATTGTGTTTTGAGGAATATTGTACATTTATGTGCATTGTGTAATTGAATTTTTTATCAAGGTTCACTATTTCATAATAATAATTAAAAAAGTATAGTCAGATCTTAACCTGTGATGCCTGTAAATGCAGATAGGGAGTAATGAAAGCCTACCAGCCAGTAGAGAATCTTACATTCATCATACTCAAGCCACTGTTCTCATTATTATTCTCTTACTCTGCAATTGCTGGAGGTGATCTCAACACAGTGAATGAACATTACCAGTCTCCTTGAATTTGCTTAGTACATTAGTTATTTTTCTTTTTCAAAGATGTGCATTCTGTGTGGTTTATTATTGTGAAAAACCACAGGCGTTCAGTTGTTTAGTTGAGAGGCAAAGTAGTCCACTGACTAGGAGGAAGTCTTGGTGTGAGGAGACTGGATTATATTTCCAGTGCTCAACTGGTATATAATCTCAAGAAAATTACCTCAAATCTGTCATGTTTATTTGCCATCTTCTGTCTATCTTCTCAACACCCTTATAAACATGTAATGTGAGAGATTATTGGAAGGTTTTTGTGTAGTGTCTATCAGAGGAACTTCTGACTTGTCTTAAGATTTTTGGGCTGCTACAATAAATGAAACAGTCTTGTTTGGAGATTCCACCTAACATTTGTTTCAACATTATTTAAATAAATGGAAACTGCAAAACCAATGGAAATGAAAACAAGCATGGGAGAGTACTGGACTGGACTTTATCTGTGACTTGAAGAGCCCTGGTCTTTGAGTGATAGGACTAGAACACTATATATGACTCAGGAAAAGGAATAGAAGTTGATTAAAAAAACCAACACAGAAAACACAACAAAACAAACCCCAGACACCTTCAAAATGCTTTGTTGCTCTCCTAAACATCAAATATCTAGGCAGGATCAGATACATTAAGGGACAGCCATGTTATTAGAGGCACTCAACCACATCTCCTTCCACAGGTTGGTGCCTAAAATGCTTGTATGAAGGCTTAGGGGTTTGTAAGAGCCATCATAGCTGCTGTGCATGCTCTGAAGATTCCTCCTCATCACCCCAGTTTTGTGAGAGACTGGCACCAAAATATCCAAAGACAAAATGGGATCAGAATTCTATATGTCTGCCGCCCAAACTGGAAAGAAGCAAAGGAGAAATTTCTTCTCTGGCATCCTTGAGGCTTTAACACTCTATTTCTATCCAGGAAAGGGGCAGACTTTCACAGGGACTGAAAGTTGCTTAACAACTAGGTTGTTTCCTAGAAGATTATTAGAATCTGTGACTCTGGTGGCCTAGCCACCCAAAACACTTCTGTAGTGTTAAATTTGACAACAGTGAAGCTAAGTTTAGCTTAGTTCAAGTAGCCTTTGCACAGATGAAAGCGTGGATTTTTGAATGTGTTTTAACATGCTATGAGGCTGGTTTAAAATATTTTCTAAGCCATTGCCATTAGAGTGGAGGAATAACAACTCATCTCACAGGCCTCAGGCTATGCAAGGATGTTCAAAGAGTTACACTGGGCATCTTTTTTTTTTTTAATAGCCTGATAGCAGTTTCATTATCAATGACTATAGTAGCAATTACACAGTCATGTGTTTGGAAGTTCATGAAAAGTGAATCTGTAGTTTTTCAGGCAATAAATTAATTAGTTGACCTGAGCATGCCTGTGTCTGAGTATAGACATACTGGATTTTCAATGTTATTTCTGTTATCCATCTATGATTAATAACAGACTGGCCTTATTTTCTTTTTCACACCCAAAATTAAATATTTTTCAAAGGGAGCTAGTGATGATTTTATAGGATTTTATGGATTTTTTTTTTCTGAGTATTGTTATTGTTAGAACAAGGCAATAAAGTAACATAAAGGAAGCATATAAAGTCAAACTTAACTATATGCAACTCATTCACAGTCACAGTCCATTGAATATTTTCAAATAGCATAAATTCTAAATTAATAGTATGAAATTATTTTTTGATTGCAGTTAGCACTCGCTAAACTAAATAGCAAAATTTCTTTTCTTTATATATATATATACACACACACACACACACAGACATGTGTGTGCGTATGTATACATGAATATATTTATGGTTTTGGCCAAATCCTTCTTGTTTTGGCTGTGCCTAATATTAGTCATCACTGCAGATATTAAAGTCTGTAGAAGTACAGAGGTGGTTCTTAATAGGAAGTTTAGAGAAAATTCTGACCCTTTAGTACAAAGACCTAATTTTAGAAAACTGAAGTCTGTAATTCAATGTGTATTGACACTTAATAGCAACTGTCAAGGCAAAACTCAGGTTAAAAATCACAGTCTGCTCAGTGCTGCTAACGCATCTCAAGCACTTGCATTATTAATTGTGTGGGATCCACTCTGGACTCAGTAAAACAGGCTTTCAGTGTTGCAGGATTCAGTATACTCTCAAGCTTCTACTCTGAGATGTTTCCTCATTACAGTCCTTGCAAATGAAAATGTTTTCTTTATATGAAAACCAAACCAAACCCCTTCAAGTGCATTAGTTCTTTTTAACAGGTGTTTTCTAGATTTGTTTCCATTTCCAATGATCACCATTTCAAGGTGATTGGCTGTGATTAGGTTTTTTTCCAGCAAAAATTCAGGAGAACATTCTGCTCAGGTTTTGCTTTTTCTAATCTACTGCAGTGAAACTGCTTTGTAGAAACATTCCCTCCCAAGTGACTGAAGACGTGCAGTTTACTAAGACAAATCAAGTTACAAAATAGAGATAATTAAATTACTGACATGCTTCTATAGAGGTTCTGCTGTATTATTTCAAGAGTGAACCACCCTCCCCCCCCCGGTCCTCATAAGCAAAATAGGAGGTATGATTTATTTGTAAATATGGAGAATGTTATATTCTTCTGCAACCAACAAAAATACATGACTTTGGGAGAGGTACGGCAGGGAGTAGCTGGGTTACAAATCTTTATTTTGTCCGGAACTACTGATGAATGACTGCACATTAAAAATGAATATCTGTGAATTCTTGTAATGTCACTAGGGTTTTGCTAAGAGAGAAAAAAAAATCTCACTGATTTCTGTAAGGATTTTTGAACGCACTGTTCTCGGATCAGTGAGAAACCAGTTTTCTCTGAAAGCTCTTTGCAGTTGTAGTATTTCTAAAATGTACACTGTTTGGCTTTGTAAGTAATTAAGCTTTATTTAGTTATTAGAGAGACGGTGTGCAAAACCCAGCACAAAACCCTAACAAGCCCAGCCTAGCAAATAAAAAGAAATAAAAGAAAAATGACAGATTTAATGGTTTCCTCAGCTACATTAATGTCTTTGACAGTCTTGAAAAGAGAATTTCTAATGAGTGCTGAAACAAATGTGTGCAGGAAGTGGTCTTGCTTTTGCTGCTGCACATTTGAGTTCCTCTAATTGCATCAATAAGGAATTTCTGCTCCTCATTTAATGAATGCCTTTTGACTACTTTCTGAAAGGCAACTGGATCTAAGGGATAAACACTGGCACCTTTTGTATGAAGTCACATAAACAGGTTTCAATTAATAGTTATCAGCCCTAGAGACACTGCCTTGTAAAGTACAGTAAATCCCATTCTGCCTTTTTATTTTTAAATGTTTTATTAAGCCTAGATTTCACTCTGCTTTGCTTTTGGTGTGATACTTTATATCCTAAGACAACACTTTAACTCCCCACTGGCTTTTTGTTATATCTTGTGATGGACAGAAATCAGGCATTCTTTCAGAGCTGTTCCTGCACCATCTCTCTCCTCAGACAATTCAGAGTTCATGTGATGCTACAGTACCTGGATCTTTAGTTTGTTTTTGGCTCAAAAAATGAGTTTCAGAGCAAGGGCTGGGGGGTTAGGTTGCAGGGGGGAAGGTAGGGGGGGAAGCTGACTTGAATTTCTTTTTTTCATTGTTGTCATTTTTCTCTCTAAACAGAGGCACAGTCGCTGCAGGTGCAGTGGATTACTTATGAAAGAAGTTTTCTATTTAGAAACAAGAGACTTTAATGAAATCAGTAGAGGATTTGTACAATAGGTATTGTATTAAACCAGAGCTCAGGCTTCACATTGATTGCGGTATCTAAATTTCAATGAGTTGATTATGTATGAGAGTAAAATGACCAGTATTATGAATGTACAAAAAAGAGACATGGAAGAACTGTGCCAGAAAAGTGAGAAAAACGTTCCCTTTATAGTCCCTAGAGTTCAATAAAGCACCACTATTTCCCAGCTTTTAAAAGCTCTTTTATCACAATGGTTCATACCTCGCATTCCCTGGAGCCTGATTTGTTATACGTGCAGGGTCCTGTTCCATTCAGCAGCATCTCACTGGTTTCAGTGTTGGTAGGTTTGTAATCTACATAGAATTCCTGTGTGCTTGGAGTCATTTGCTTCAGTGACTGTCTTTTCTTTTTCCTGTGCCTTCGCATGAGAGAGCGTTGCTGCAGCTGCTTCATACTGGCTGGGTAACGCTTCCATGATACATAGATTACCAGCAGGATCACAAGCACAGACAAGAAAAGGGCCACGCTGCCTGCTATGATTTTATGGAAGGAGATGTGTTCTGTGTCGTGTTCAGGCTCAGAGCTTGATTCAGTGGCTCCAATGGTTGGGGGCAGAGGGGGTTTGCTGTCATGTTTAGGCCTGGTGACTTTTGGTTTAAATGTTGGCTTTGGGAGAGCTCGTGCTAATTCAAACCTTTCCGTGGTACTTTTTCCACAGATGCTGTAGTTTTTCACTGCATCAATAACGTTCACCCCTTGCAGCTCTTTGGGGCTGGCACAAATAATTGTATTTTCCCTCAGCCCTTTAAAACTTTTAAGCCAGTTTACCAGAGAGCAAATGTTTCTGCTGCATTCCCATATATTCCCGGCAAGGCTGATGTCATTGAGGGATATCCAAGAATCCAGAATTTCTTGACCAATAAATGTGAGCTTGTTTGAATCCAGGTTGAGGCGCTGTAAATTGGGCACACACTGAAAAACACTAGGTCCACTGAAAGCCTCTATTTCATTGCCAGATAAATCAAGTCTTTGTAATGAGCTCCAGGTCCAGGACATAGTTTGTCCTATCACACTGATTTTATTCCACTGTAAATAAAGGTTTTGAAGGCTGACTAGCCTTGGAAAAAGTGCCAGGTTGAGCTTAGAAAATTGATTGTGCTCCAGATGAAGCTCTTTCAGTCTGATCATGCCTGCAAAGACATTCCTTGCTAAACTTCTGATGCGATTATAACCCAGGTCCAACAGTTCAAGGTTCCTACAATCTTGAAATATTCGAACAGGGATGGTTCTTAGGGAATTGGACCGCAAATGTAAACTCAGCAGCTTCCTTAAGCCCCTGAACTGTTCAGATCCCAGAGACTGCAGCTGATTGTATGACAGATCCAAATTCCGGAGATTTGTCACAGGTCTGAAGGTATTATTAAGAAAATAGGAGATTCTGTTGGAACTCAAGATCAACTCTTTTAGTCTGCGTATTCCACTGAAAGCATTTTCGTCAATATTGCTGATGTGGTTATGGTCTAAATAGAGCCAGGTGAGTTGATTAAGACCTTTAAATTGATTGTATTTTAGTTTTTGGAGGCTGTTATAGCGAAGGGACAAACCTAAACAACCAGCAGATATACTTGAGGGAATCTCCTGCAATTTCTGAGATTCACAGTATACCATTTTGCCTTCACACCTACAGCCCTTAGGGCATCCTCGTTCAGCAGAAGAAAGCATTGTCAGTAATACAGTAGGGGCTATTACCAGAGCTACAGCTGATCCGCTCAGTAGCCTAATTACATTGAAACCTGGAAATAAAAACAACTTAGAAAAGTTATCCCCCCACACATCAGTCATTTCTTTCAATCATGCTAAAATCTTTTATTTCAACAATCATTTAAAAATCCCTAGCTCGACTCAACTACTTTTCACAATGTTTTCTTTACTCAGATTTTTTTTTTTTAAAGAATACCTTTATATAAATACTGAAAAACAGTTGGGCAAAAGGTGTAATCCCTAAGCAATTTAACTATAATAGCAAATCACATCAAGGTAAGTCTATGGAGTAATTAAAGCACAGGCTATGCAGTGGCTATGAACTATACATTAAAAAAAAATAACATGAAAAACATACCCATCCTTTGTGTTGTTCAAAGGTCGTCCTTAGGTCTTTTGTTTTTTGCTTAGTGTGCCACAAGCATGGCAGCCCCTGTCAGCTGCACTGTAGTGAGTCAGGGCTCGCTGACACCCAGGAAGAAAAATTGGACCCCTTGGGAGATGGACCGATTTTGGAACATTATTCTTTGCCAGCCATGCAGAACACTCCAAGAATAAATCAATCCCAACACAGCATTCGCAGCAAAATGTCAAATTCTTCCTAGGTAATAGGATCTTCATGGATATTATGTTTTTGCATCGTTATGGTTAGGAACCTGGCTTTTATAATTTCTCTTTATAGGAAAGCATGTTAGATTCCTCCAAGCACCATTTAGCTATCTGAATTCACACATCTGTATTCCATAGCACAGCAGTTCCCTCACTTAGTACCCGATCCGGCCAGGAAGCTGCTTTGTAGCATAGAAGGTGGAATAAGCCCGTACAATGAACCAGCTCTGCTCACTTCTGCATACTGTCATTCCGAAAGCTCCGTCCGACTGTTGCTTTGGTTTCAGCGAATGCAGTCTTATGTAAAGCTGCCCCCAGTGGTGAAGAATATTATGGGCATGTGCAGAAATGTCTTCCTTTTATCTTGCAAATGAGATAGCTCTGCTGGGAAAAGAGTGATTGTTCTGAGTGACTAATAGAAGCGGAATGGTCAGCTTCGATGTAAACTAGCGAAGTGTGCTGAAATATCCCAATCCTCTTAGTCTCTTTTGCTGTTTATGAAAGCTGTTTTGCATCCTTGAGCTGAATAGCTCGTGTGCTACCAAGACTTTTGTCTGAAGGGCTAACGTGACATTTGTAGGACATAGATACAAATTTTCGGTCCTAAGGGTTTCTTTTTCTTACTGAATTATACATGTGCTCACGTGACCTTTTTGCAATAACTCACTATTTTTTAGTGAGGTATCAGCGCCCTCAGTGTGTCTCAGATGAAGCGTTTCAATGTGGACACTATATTTTACAGCATGAAAAATGTTTTGGAGCTGACATTTCGCCTTTTTGCTTTTTTCTTCTCTGTTAAAAGGCACAGTGCCAGGAAGTTAGAAGAGAGTATTGTACTCATTTATTTCCCAACTTGCTGTCACTTCGTTTCACAACACTAGCACTTCAAACACCAGCTTCCGTAACCCTTACAATGTGGGGACTAAGCAGCTTGGTGTAGTACCTTAATCAGGTGAATTGTTTTTATTGTAACATGATATGGCAGGATTTTATGTGAAGGTACAATATGCAGAGTTTTTTTTACACATGTGACTCTGGACAGCCCTTGTATGTTACTTAAAGAACTTTTTTCTCTGTCGTTACTCTTCCCTACTTTCCTGCATGCTGTAGAGGAAGGACATATCCTCTTATCGGGGCAGAGCAAAAGTAAGGTAGCATTACAGGAAATACACCACGCTGGCAGTCTTCCTTCACCAAGAAGTGTGTGATCAGAGGTGATGGTGGGCAAGTGTAAAATCATGGCTCTTTGTTGTGCAAGAATAGGCTAGAGCCTGAAGAGAAGTGTGCTGCTCGTTTAAAAAGGAGTACAGATTACAGTCCCTCAAATGCAACCAGACAGCTCTGAAAACGGCTCTTCCTTTCTGAGGCAGAATACTTACCCCTTGGAATAATGTGCTTTGACTTTTCCCTTATTATTCACTGCTGTGAGCATAGAAGAACTTAAAATGAGCTGAAACTTGAAATTTTCCATGCGTTAAAATGCCAGCATTGACTAGTACTTACTCTGTGAATGACTTCAGGCTTACAGTAGTCCCACTAGTATTACTGTAGTGCCTAAATTAGGAGCACAGTCACCCCTGACTAACAACTATGAACACCTTTCATGTCAGGAGTGAGAAATATATACCTGCATCAAGGCACATCCTGTGAAGATTCTCCCCTTTGGGTCAGATTTGCGTAGATGTAGAGGGTTAATTTTTTCATTAATCTCTGTCACTGTCACCGTCTCATTCTCTACTACAGCTTGTTTCTGGCTCTTTAAATCTGATCTGTAGGGCTGAGGAGCCAGCGAAAAATTGCAGGCTGCACTGGGAACCATGATAGTCTGGGGAGCTGTTCTGCTGACAAAAGTGTCACGTGCCACTCCTGCTGTGCCCGTTACAGGTTTTCTGTCACTGCCTTGGGGTCTCCCTGTACTTGATGGAGCACAACTGGCAGCTTCAGAAGACAATTCAGACTTTTGGTAAGCCAGTCTACCTCTTGGAACTGCCATTCTTCCTCCGTTGACAGTAGAGGATGCCTGTGACAGGTATTGAAATGACTCAGGTTCCTAAACATTGACGATGCAATATTAGGTCTGAATCTCCACCTGGTTCAAGCACAGGAAGTAAAGCTTCAGATAATATCCAAATTATTTCTTCAGGACAACTGATGCTACTTAGTATACCAGGTCAGTCCGAGCCTTCTCCCCAGAGAAGCCTATTCTCTGGCTTTTCCTCTTCTGTCTTCTTTGCCTCCGCCATCTTCTTTGTGGAGTTAACAAGTAACTTCTCTGCCACCATGAGTCAGCAGAGCTTCAGTAGTTTTTCCACGGTTTTAGTAATTGCCAATATACTGGACAAATAAGAGGGAACAGCCACTCTTTTACCATGAGTTATTTTCATTTCTCTGAAAGGGGTGAGACATCAAGAGATGAACAGCGAGAGCATCAAATCTATGTTAATGGATTGCCAAATTCAATTTTCTTTACTGAGATCCTTTTTGAATTACACAAGCAGGAAAAGTGCCAGTGTCTGATAAACAGTTTTTTAAAATTACATTTCTGTATCTTCATACAGCTGAATGCGTTCTTTTCAAATTGTGGAAATAAAGCTGCTCCCAATACGAAACATCTTGTACAGAATTTCAGACCAGCCTGACCATATTATAAACTATGGAAAATAGAGAATTAGGTTAAAGCTGTATTTTAGATAAGAAGATACCTTATGTAAGTGGTTTGCCTTATATCAACTACATCCTGTGTTTTTGTGCAACCCTGTTGCATTACTATTTAGGTCATGCAACCAGGAAAAAAGAACTCAAGGCCAAACTGGTTACCTTCTCTTATGGATAAGCTAGTTTTCATTAGAGCTAATACAACAACTCCCGAGTGCCTAAAATCCAGGAGTTTGTTGCAGACTTGGTGTGAGTTTAACCTGTACTCCGTGTGAGTACACATGTATTCATTCTGCAGGATAGTCGTTGCAGTTGCAGGGCATTTGAAGTTCACCTCTCTGTGCCATTGCTGAGCAGCCCTGCCTTCTGTCCTGGAGTGGCAGTTCCCAGTCAGGAACAGGAGGTAAGAACTGCAAGCAACAGAAGTCTCAATGACTTCACACTGTCTGAGTATCAGTGCTCAGAAACAATGTTAGTCCTCCTCCTTGGCCTATGAAGACAGCATTTTAATGCAATTCTGAAAAGACAGAGGAATATTCCATTTGTTTGTGTACTCTTGTACACAGTCTGTGTTTGGGGATTTCAGCCTTGGATAGAAATTGAGATGCCACAGAACCTGGGAAGCTCATTAGTTTTTAGTTGTAGGCCTCTATGATCTCTCAGTTTTGTTTGTCTGTTCTTGTTCTGAGGGAAAAATGGCATACATCAGAAAATACATTGACAAATGTGTTGTTAAATATGTCTTAACATTCATACAGATGAAAAGAGATGCAATGGGCAGAGCCTGTGATGGAACACGCTACTTTCCTCATCAGCACGACAGACAAATAAAATTCAAAGTTGTTTGGAAATGAAGCACTATCTCAGGGTAGTGATGGCCCAGGTTTTTCTCTTGATACTAAACTTTCAATAGTTTATTTTTTTCCCCTGGAAGTTGTTCTAGATGGATTTCACTGCTATTGGATTTTGCAGTAGTTTGCTTTAGGTTAATTGCATGTTTGATTTTGGTTTTGCTTATGTAGCTAAATTCTAGAATATTTTCATTTTCCATTCACTCTGGCTGTGATCCCTTCAGCTAGCTGCAACTTCCCTTTGGAAAGCTTAATGTGAACTGTAGCCAGGATAGTAAAGGGTGAATCAAAATAAGACGTTCAATGAGAAAGCCTGTTCCTTCACTGAGCTGGACTGGAATTGAAACGTTTTGCAGAGGAAAGGGAAAATGGCAAATCCTATATTTTTCAGGGTTATGAGAAGGCACCTGTACATTTATTTGTGAAGTACCTTTGAAAAGGGGGGATCACAGCATTATCAGGCTCCCATAGAATGGGGATGAGAGGTGCAGGAAAGAGATGTAAACTTCCCAAAGCATAAGGAACCAGCAGTTATCAGGTACTAGTGGGATTCCATGTAAATCAGCAGTCAAAGACCTTCCTCTGCTATGTCATTTGCTTCTCATCAGCCTTTCTCAGAACATTTCATGATTACTCTTTTAAGTGTAGTTCTTGTTTAATGATGTTGTTACAAAAAACAAAACCAAAACAAACAAACAAAATTTCAAAAATATTCCATTTCTGTTACTCCCATAAGAAATCCATTCAGAAAAACAGTACATTCCTTTCTAGCTACAATGCATTATGTTCTTCATGCACAAATGTCAGAATTTAGACTTCTGGATACAGCACTTTTCTGTTCGCAGATAATGCTCCTGGGTGTAGGAGTGCCTTTATGTGTGCAATCCCATGTCCCTTTGGGGAAATGTAGTTAACAAGTGCTGCACTGTGTTCTTTTTGGGTTTATGAAGTGACAATATATGTCTTTCCCTTGACTTATTTCACTATACAGAAACAGGGAGTCAGCTGGGTTAGCAATAGTAGCTTGTTCTAAATGGTACTGTAGTGTGCTATCACTGTGTCATTAAGAGAAGATAAGTCTAATAAAATGTGTTTGCAATTTTTGAGCCAGTGATTAAATGAACCTGCTGTTCCATGAGGATCAGATTAGAGCTGGGGGTGTATAACTCCCAGTGTAAATATCAGAGCGTGGGAAGACAGAGGGAAACTCAGGATGCAGGATTTGCCAAAGACAGACATAAGGAAAGGGAAGTGTGAACGCCAAGTTCAGGGCATATGCAGGCAAGGGAAATTGAGGCATCAGAAAATGCTCTGAGGAAACAGGGAAAGACAACTGAGAGTAGGGAGAGTCTAATCCCAGCAGTTTATCAGTACTGACCTAAAGGATCATGCTGCTAAGCGATAGGTGGGGGAGGTGGATGAATGAAAATATCCCTTCACTCACCCGCTAGGAACACTTAGTTTTGCAAGACCTCTCCTGGCCTCCATGCAGGTGAAAGGATCCCATGTTACAAATTCATGTTCTAAAGCTGAAGGAACACCCAAAACTGAATAGGAGCCATGCCACCTTTTTAGGAGTCAGTAACCTCCATAACGTCTGATCTCTTGCAGAGGACACTGGGGACACATCTGTCATTTTGTGTATACCCAGAGGATCTCCTTGGTGCAGTGTTTCACAGGGCAACCCAGGCTGTCACTTTCCTAATGCACAGTTAAACACTGTTGAATAACAAACCTTTTCAGCTGTACTGTTTTGTTTAAATCTGTGCATAGTGGACAGGTCATAGGGTCCTCTAAGCTGTCCCACGGTAGATAATCCTGTGTACAACCTTTGGTCATGGCATCCAGTGGCTAGATTTTCTGGAGTCATAACTCCTGTATCCTTAAGGAGGCACTGGGCACTTAACTGTTCCCTGATTGACTTTTTGTCCTATGATTTTGAAGCTCTTTGAAGGCAAGCAGCCTGTGCTTCAGTCTCATTCTCTGGAGACACAGCTACATGAGATGCAAAGCTATTATTTTACTTACTCTGAAATTGATAGGTGCCGCTTCTAAATCACTTAGCGCTGATTCATTCAAGCTTGTCCTCCAGCATTTTGATGAAAGGAGAATATGAGTATGTAGTGGGTCTGGCTGAGCTGCTTTTCCCCACCCAGCCCTCACGCTGCAGCACTGGGAGCTGGAGGGTATTGATAACACACCCGTGTTATCACTGCCAGTGCTCACACGGCACCAGAGGATGGGGGGCAGGATGGGGGAGGGGATACAGCCGACCTGAGCTGACCAGTGGGCTATTCCATACCATATGACATCAGCTCAACTATAAAGGGAGAGGGCAGGAGGAGGATGGGGGTGCATTCAGCTTTGTCCTCCAAGCATCTGCTACGTGTTCCTGGAGCCCTGCTTCCTGGACTCGGCCCGACATTGCCTGCGGACGGGAAGTAGAGAATAACATCTTATCTATCACAACCCATGGCTCTTTGCATCTTATCCTCTCCCTGCATGCTGTGCTGACGGGGGTTGGGGGGAGTGATTCTATCACCAGGGCTTGGTGGGCACCTGGTGCCGTGCTGGGGTCAACCCACCACAGTTCCTTTTTGGCTCCCAATGTGGGGCTTGAACCCATGACCCTGGGATTAAGAGTCCCATGCTCTCATGCCCTCTCCCTTTATGGTTGAACTGACGTCATATGGTATGGAATATCCCACTGGTCAGCTCAGATCAGCTGTATCCCCTCCCCCATCCTGCCCCCCATCCTCTGGTGCCGTGTGAGCACTGGCAGTCATAACACGGGTGTGTTATCAACACCCTCCAGCTCCCAGGGCTGCAGTGTGAGGGCTGGATGGGCAAAAGCGGCTCAGACAGACCCACTACAGAGTAGACGCAGCAGAAGGCAAAAGCATCGTCACTGAAGGAAAAGAAATTAATTACATCTTACATGTAATGTAAGCTTCAGCCTCAAAAGCATGAGTGATACATGCCATAAGTGCCCTGGAGATGCGTAGGTGAAAAATGAAAGGCAGTCTTGGTGGCCTTTGCTTGTGATTCTGCCTGTAGTCTCTGTGAAGGTGCCAGGGAGATTAAGTTAGAATAAACCCAGGCTTGTTGCAAATGTTTCGCCACTCTTTCATGGGCCAGGTTGCTGTTGTTGGAAGAGTGCCTGCTGTCTTATTGTCCAGGCAGAACATATAGGATTCATGTAGCCTAAAGTGTTCAGAAACTCATAGGTGTCACCATGAAGTGTGCTGGCCAATGAAGTATGACGTGTTCTCCTAGGGGTATCTGACTTCTAACTTGCTATAACTCTGCATATGCATCAGTGGCAAACTATGACAGATGTCAAAGGTAATGAACTTACTTTCTGGAGAGCCAGGGTAACATGGAGGTCTTCTAGAAAGGTTTTGTTCATGTGGAAGTCTGTAATGGCTGGGACATCATGGCAGGAGGCATTCCGTAGCTGAATTCAAGCAGAGTTGCAGCCTGATCCCAGCCATGTGATATCCCTGTAGCAGTTCTGTACTGTCACATGAAGTATCAGAGGGGATGGGGAATAGCTGTTTTCAGGACATGTACCCATGTAGTCCTTGAAACTCTGTTTAATGTCATGGACTGCTTCAAGCTCTTATTGGCTGAAGAGTACATATCTTGCTAATGATGGTCATGGTTGATGAGCAGAAAAAGGAGGGAGGACTGTAGGTCTTTGGTGTCTCGATAAGCCTGAAGAGAAAACCATGGGACCATTCAGGATATTGGAATGTCCAGCTCTATCTGACAGTGTACCTAGAACTAGTATGATGAGCAAATTAACTAGGGGTTGGTGGAGCGTACACATGCACATAAATACTTTTTCTTCTTTGGAGAGTGAATTGGAAAACTGGAGGCATCCTGTGATTAAGTTTTCCTTTAAATGTATATGTTTTAATAGAAGACTTATACAAATAAATGCTTTCTGATAGAAAGACACTTTGTTGCAGGGGAAAAAAAAAAAATTCTGACAGTGTCCATGTCTGTCCAGAGTGAAAGGAGGGAGCCCTGAGCCTGTCCAATCTTACTGGTAAGAACAGGAGAGGTAACATTTGACTAAGGGCTAATGAGGTGGTGGTAGTGTCAGTGATACGGCCATTTTGACAGTGTTTTATTTTCCACCAAACCCTAGACCTTTTCAGTCTTGAGTGTTGATGTGCAGTTAAAAACATCAAGGCTAACCTTTCCTCCTTAGCTGTTCCCTCTGTCTTCATGACTATAGCTTCTCTTTCTTAACTCCTACCCTATGTATACTTCTCTGAGGAAGGAATATGTGTCTGTTGCTCAGCATAGAGTGTATATATGCAATGAATGCATAGTCCCACATGTTCTTAGTAATTTCAGATATGTTCCTTATTATGCATTTAACTAGTTGCTCCTTAGTTCTCCAAATGAAGGTGTCTTGATATCTTGCTATATGCTGAAGCTGTGTAGTTAGTTACTTGTCAGCTCAGTGTGGGAATATCTGTTGTCTGCTGTGGCTCCTTACAGCTGGAGGGAGTCAGCTGGCAAGAACTTCACTATAGGAAAATCATGATGTCTGCATAATATCAAAAGCCATTAAAAAATCTTCTAACTTGTTTTCCAAATTTAATCTCTTACTCTAATTTTCTTTGGGTCTCAGTATCCCCACTTAGGAGAGAGGGATAGTGACATTTAATTATCCTATAAATTAATCAGCATAATAGATTAGATTCTTCACTTTTTTTCTGACAGTAGTTATTGTCAAACTTTTCCATCAGCTGAGCCATCTATTCCTTTTTGGACTTCCAACACAAGTTATTTCATATCTTTTGTCATTTTTATTACTTGGTACGGGTATCATTATTTTTTGATTTATTTTTTTTTAAGCTAGGATGACTGAATAGGAAAAATCCATGTGAGGACAACATAGTTGTCAAATACAGGAAAACAGGCTTCTTTGTAAAATGCCATATGATGTCAAGTCTTTGGTTAATAACCTTGTCAACTTCTGTTTTCTGCAGGACCTTTTTTGATGTTGCAAGAGAATTATTTTGAAAATTATTTAAAAATCTGCTGAATATTACCTTTAATTTTTAATATAAAAATTGTCATAGGTGGCTACCATTTTTCAGCTAGTTGAAAGAAGGGATATGTATCCATAGCATCTCTTAAGATCAGACATAGATTAGTAGATAAGGCAATTGTTCTTGTACTCTCTAGTCTTACTGCTCTTCAGTGTAAAGAGGCATATATGTATAAGCAATTAAAGAGTGCAGAATAGCTTGATTTCATTTCACCTGTTGAAATATTCTAAAATAATTTACAGTTTCTCCTTTCACTTGCTTGTGCAGGAAAAACTCTCCAGAGGGAAAAAAAACCAAACCCCATTCTGGCTTACTTCTATCAGGACTCATACTTGGGCTCAGGTGTGGTATTCTGAGATGGTGATTTCAAATCCAAAGAAAGAGTGATGTGTTACTATACAGCATTACTAACATTTTGAAGAGAAAATATGACAGTTGAGCAGACTTGCAACAGTAAGAGAAAAACATGAACAAAGTTAAGAAGGATATAATTATGTTCATTCACACTGTGACTAGCATAAAAATAATTAATTCCAAATGGCTACAGTTGCATGCTTAGTCACTTCCTTCCTTGGCTTCAGCCTAATACTGTTTTCTGGCATTTTCCTGCAAAAAATTTTTGTTCTCTTTTTCATCAAAAGTTTTTATAGCTTTTAATAATTCAATCAAGTCTTTTTCAATTAAGCAAGCTACAGCAGTTTTTAGATATATCAGGTTTTTAGCTGGTGTTCTTCAGAAAGCTCAGCTTCCTGATTATGCTGACAGTCTTGGTTAGTTAACCAGCCTGTAATCTGCTTCAGTAGTCACAGAGGTCACTTGTCTGTGCCCAGTCATGATGGGCTAGAATTTCTGGTTTAAAAAAAATTAAATACAAAAGGTGAATTGTTGCAGGTATGTTTTGACTATTCTGTTCTGTATTTGCCATCCTTCTTATTCTTTTCCAATTGGTGTTTCTAGCAAACAGAGATCTGGAGAAACCGTATGTGATTTAAATGACTTCTTAGTTCATCTTTTCAGCTCATGTTTACCCAAGAAAATAGTCTTAAATTGGAAGAAGAGAAGAATTGGCAGTTTTCACCCTTTCTGCTGTTTCTTACAACAATAGTTGGATAGCCATGTTGTAGTTTTTGCATTTTGTAAATCCTTCTACCCAGTATTCTGTATCTCCTAAGTAGGTAAGAAGCTTAAAACCACTTTTCTCTCTTACTGTTTAGTTCCATAATGAAAAGGTTAGAAAGCAATAAATGCTACTATTTGATAACTGAGTAGAGACTCTAGTCAACCCACATACTGGAGATGCAGGAGAGCTGAGTGAGTCAAAAGTTTCATTTCTGTGTCCCTAAATGGTAACAGGTATTGGGAGAAAATTGACTTACAGATGTGAAGCAGGTGCATCTCCATTCACTTGTTCTTACAAGGTACCTCTTTTGTTATAGATATATGACAATGTAATAGGAAAATCATGTGGCTTTCTGATTTGATCTTACAGCATATGTTTGTGTCATCATTTATTTGTCATTTAGACAAATTGGCCAGAATGAAATCCAGAGCATAAATAGACACGTGCCAATATAATTAACACAACAAAAAAACTTCCTGTGGGGATTTCTACTTGAGCAGTTTCCCATGTTCCTTTGTAAGACTGTAAGCTCCTAGGAGTGTACTTTGTTCTATCAATGTAAGACTAAAAAAGATGCTAATCTTAAGGTAACTGTGTACAAATATAATACACAATCAGAGAGTGATGTAAAAATGGTGTTTTGTTTGAAATTCAGGGGAAAAGTAGAAAAGGAGGACTTTTCAGGTGAAGATAAATGTACCTTTGATTTAATTTTTTTTTACTTCATCAGTACACATCATCTCAGCTGTACAATTTACTTTATACTATGATAATTGTACCTACAATATGACCTCTTTGAGGTTCCTTCTGAGGTGATGTCGCTTGGTGCTGTTTGCATCCACAAAGAACTCACATACAGTAATAAAGTTAAAAACGATAAAAGTCTCACGTTTAAATGTAAAAGCCAGAAAGTAACTAATGGGTGTTAAGAAAAGGAAAAACAAACAACCAGGCAGGTACTGTATGGCCATGTTACTGAATAAGAGCTGTTTCCTAAGAAGATCTTAGCGGTTTTGTTTAAAATGCCTAGTACTTGTCATTCTGAGACAGACAGCTGGAAGAAGTCCAGTGCTCTTATCTGACATAGCAATTTTAGTGTTCTTTTCTGTGTGATTTAAAGTCAAGTGGAAATATGCTGTTAGAATAGAGATATCTGTAGACGTATAAAAGTCTTGGGGTTGTGTCAAGACCACTATATGAGAGACTCTCCAAAAAGAAAACTGTAAATGTCCTTGAATGTATTTCCTTCTTACATAAATACCATGGTATTTAGAATTGTGTCAGATATTTGCTGATCAAAATATTAACATTTTAAAGAAGTTGTTAATTCATATGTTCACATAAAGGCCAGGGTTTAACATTCCACCTTTTTGTACACACAGAAACAGGACTGAATACGCAAGGCTCAGTAACAGTTGATCTGCAAGTTTTTTGCATTTTGCAAAGCTTCTCAATTTTGATAAAACAAACTTTTATCCAAAGCCAGGTTTAGAAAAGATTTCCAGTAACAGTTAGTACTCTGGTTATTCATGTCTGTGCACAAAGTCCAAATCTGCTTGTGACAGTTTGGTGAGAACTATGGAAGCCTGCTTCTGTCATTACCCATAACTGACATGGTGGGAATTAGCATAGTACTTTCAATGTGCATCTTCTACTTAAGCAAAGTTTTCATAAATTACATCAGGAACACTTAGGAAGATAATTCATTCTCTTTGTGGCACAGGTTTTTACAGTCAGATGTCTTAACTGATGACAATATTAATTCTCACATAATGAAAGTGGTTCATTTGCAGAATTTCACAGTGGGCATGGATTCTCCATTGGTGTATTCTTCTCTCCCTCTCTTTTTTGAATATTTAATCCCGTATCATAAACTAATACAACAAGTTGCATCCAAAAGATTAAGGAGGGGAGTTGCTGATCCTTTAAATCTGGCAAAATTAGCTTCTTAAATGTTCATCATATAATTTAATGGATATGCCAGTGACTTTTCTTCTGTCCCTGTTTTTTTGGGGTTTTTTTTCCACAGTTACTGGAAGTACTTAAAGGCTATTTTATATCCATTTATTTTAAAGTGTTTATCTACCACATTTGTATTCTTTGCTTATGTAGCCACTTATGTGGTATTTTTACTTTAGGCCACCTGCAGCAAAAATCTATGAAATCCTCTGTGTCCCACTGTGCCTAGGATACATTTCAAAAAGAGTAAATGCTTTCAGTGCTTTATGAGTTTGCAGCCTCTGACACCCTTTGCTAGTATTTGTCTTGTGCTCTCTGCACAGTTAGCTTGGTATTGTATCCTGCTTCCTTGTGAGCAGCTGGCTGGAAGCATCATGTGTGGTACTACTGGCTGATTTTACTTGCTGCAGTTTAATGCAGTCAGCAGCAGCAAAGGCATCTGCTTAGTCTTCAGTTTCCATTCTTTCCATTGTTGCCGTTCAAGGTAGAAACCACATATGAAACCATTTGTGAAATCATTAGGGAGTTTCTCGTGTTCTCAAACAAAAAGGAATTTTAAAATTATGGAGAGTTTTACTCATTGTTATATGGAGTGATATACCAGTTAAAGGCTTTCCAGGAGAGATAGTGAATAGGTGTAGCAGTGAGTCGGATCTGCATGTGTACATCAGAATGACAGTATTCTTCAGCATGTATTTTTGATATGTCTGTCAGAGGTAATTATTAGCAACCTAACTGATGAGTTTCATGTTTTAACATAATTACTGGGAGTATGCTATGCTTATATTTGTTCTATATGGAGTTAATGATGATCTATATATTTGTCTAATTTGTAGACCACATGTTTATATCAAGGGTCAGAGGTAAATATTTTACATTTAATCACTGTTTTGATAGTTTTACTCCCGATAGTCAAGGTGATTAATCTGTCATATTTTATACTGATTCAATTTATGCATTTTTAATTAAGCATTAATAACTCTTACAGAACTTGTGATCTAACACGTGTTAGACATGGCTTGTGTGTGCTGTAGGTGATGTTTTTAAAGCAAAACCTGAACGATTCTGCTGTCCTGGAGTCATAAGACAATCTATAGGGCTTGTTGCTAAGTTTGAAACAAAATTAATAAATGGGAACTCACTCTAAAGGGCTGCTACCTCTTTTGAGTTTTGTCATTACCTTTATTTACTGAAGCAGGTTTTGGCATTCAGTAGTCAGCTGTACTGGCCTCCCATTGTCTTTACTTCCCCAAGAAAGGGAATTATTTCATATTAAAAAAACATAGTATGAATCTGTCTCTTAAATGGAGACTGCCTTCATAAGCCAAGAGCCATGTAAACACCATAGGTGTGCTTTGCTCTGGTTACCACAAGAGGTATATACTATTTAGTCTAAACATACTGGTATGAAAGATGATGTTCTGTTACAAGCAGCTGTCCCTCATACTGTTGGAATGTCTTCATTTAGGGTTAGGGAGCTATGCTGTAACATTGTGTCTTCATTTTGCATCTTAATTAACTTTTAACTGAAGTACGTAACTTACTTGGCATTCCAAAGGGGAGCTTTTGAGTCTGGTTGTTCAGGATTAGTATTCCACTGGGAAAGATGCTGAGACAATCAGATTCTCTACACCTTGTGAAAAGTCCCTCAGGTACTGGTTAAAAGTCTCGTTTGCGAGGTTCATTTCTGCCAAGTAGTGTGAGAATATAGGATGTCATGTTTCACTATTCTCAGCTCCTTCATAGATCTGCAGTTAAAGGTCTGTTTAAATCATGCATATTCATTCACATTTCACTGAAGTGAATAGTTTCTGTGAGTCGGTTTGTGTATTGAAGTCTACTGGTACCAGTTTGTAAGTTACCAGTCTTCAGGTTCATCCAGCATGGTGACAGTGGCATCCTTCTGTGATTTGAGGTTTCCTCTTTCTCCTCATTACTCCCTTTAATCAATATATAAATGTAAATGAAATCACTTTCTGAGTGATTCAACACAAAGAACTAAATAAACATCCATTTTATATTTATATATAGGATTTTTGCAATAGCAGACAAGGGATGTCTTTTCAGTTTTCTGAAGACTGTTGCAAAATGATACTGCTCTGGAAAAAGATTACAAGGGAAATGCGATAATCCGTTTATCAGGATACTTGTCATTCCCATTTAATCATAGCTGAAACAATAATGAATGCTTCTGAAGACAGTCAGTCTATCTCTGCTCACAGCATTTCTTCAATTGATTCAAACACTGCATAGATAAGCAGTTTTGTGAGACACTCCAGTAAATTTCTCTGCTCTTCGTGAGCTGTTCAAAAGTACAAAGCTCCTATACACAGAGCTGGAAAGTTATTGTAGAAACATGAATTATGGTTTAAAAAAATCAATATAAAGAGTTCCTCTGGTTTCAGTTGAGCCAGATAGGAATTATTACACAAAACAAAACAAAGTGTTCTATTTACTGCCATATTTAATAGCTTTATCTCAATTATTCTTTCCAATTTGATAGAATATTTAATAAGAAATTCAGAAGAGGTTGTTAAGGAAATTTCTATTTTTAATGCCTAATTTTTAACCTCTTGAATTTAACAGGTCAGATTTAAAAAAAAAGTATTATTATAAATTCTAGGTTGCTAAAAAATGTTGTTCTTAGGCATTCTTATGGTCTCTTTAGGATCCTTTTTTGTGTGCAGGAAATTCAAATGATAATAAAAATATACTTGAAGCTCAGCAAGTGAATACAGCAGATAAATAAAAAGGTATCAGTTTTATTAACTGATTCAGACCTTTTCTAACCATGAGGAACTTTGCTATTCTCATTTCATCCATTAAAAGCAAACAAACCAATCTCACTGATTTTCGACTTGGCTGCTGACCATGCAGGTTTCCATCTCAAGAGGTGAAGGTACATTATCAACTTTCTTTCTGTAAGAGAGTATCTTATTTTGCAGTCCACATGGTCACTGTTGTATGTCATCCTACCTTACTGTTATGTCCTTTAAACTGGGAGCAGCTTCTCTAGACCTATAATATAGCTTTTTGTTTCTGGGGTTTTTTTCCCCTCTCCTCTATGGACAGACTATAAATTTTACTAATTTAAAATTAGAATTCTCTGCATAAGTAATTCTCTTTCTCAAAACACTGAAATCTCTCCTTTTTAAAGTTTTGAAAACCCTTATTATAAACATGGACAACATACTTAATAAGTAACTTAGGGCTGGAACACCTCTCCTACAAGGACAGGCTGAGGGAGCTGGGCTTGTTCATCCTGGAGAAGAGAAGGCTCCAGGGAGACCTACTAGCGACCTTCCAGTAGCTGAAGGGGGCTACAGGAAGGCTGGAGAGGGGCTGTTTATGAGGGCCTGTAGTAAAAGGACGAGGGGTAATGGGTTTAAATTAGAGAAGAGTAGATTTAGATTGGATATCAGGAAGAAGTCCTTTACATTGAGGGTGGTAGAACAGTGGAATGGGCTGCCCAGGGAGGTGGTTGAGGCCCCATCCCTGGAGATATTCAAGGTGAGGTTGGACAAGGCTCTGAGCAGCCTGTCCATGTTGAGGGTATCCCTGCTCACTGCAGGGGGGCTGGACTAGATGACTTCAGAGGTCCCTTCCAGCCATAGCCATTCTATGATTCTAACTGTAACCCTTTGTTTACAGTCCTTACATTTTTAGCCTTGTAATGCATTGGATTTTTTCTTCCTTCAACTTCAGACTTTCCATGTTTGAAGACAGTAGTTAGTCATGTAGCATTTCCTCAGTGCTGTCCTTAGTGGCTAAAGAAAAAAGTCACTGAATTTGAAACAGATTATTTTTTTCTCTGACGTTAGGACTCCTTGCTGTCCCAGGGATCTGTTGCAGTGTCTCTGCACTGTCTCCTCTCTCTGAGGCTGCTGTTCTGTCTTATCCACCATCATGGAGTTGTGCAAATGAGCCAGAGAGTCTCAAAACTAACATTTGTTACTGTCAAAAGAATAAATCAACAACAATACAAGTGAAATGAGTGGGTTATCACCAAGGATCATCTCCCCCTGAAGAAGAATTCCATTCCTTACATTTATTTATGTCTTCTTCCCTATCTGGCTTTTTAATTTTGATCTTTTCACATAGAGGAGCACAAACCATGAACCTCTACATTCTTTTGGACTGCTTAGATAGGTGTGTTTACCTACACTGTTTGATTTTTTTTTTTTCCTAGGAGCTGCTGTTTTAGTAAATTGACATCAGGTTTTCTGTTATATATTGACAGGGAAAGTCACCCATACCCTTTACCAGATTTCAGATTGCCTTTATTATTTTTTTCCTAAAAAATGCCACAAAATCTGTTGAAAATCAAGATTACACAATTTATTTCATGGGGTGATGATTTTCAAAATGAGTACAAAGTTGTTTCATCTTATTCAGACTACTTTATGATGATAGTTTAGAAATATTTCCTTTAAATTAATTATATATGAATGTAGTATAAGTAGGAGTTAATAATATGCTTAAATTGTTAGAGTTAATTGTTGAATTTCTTTGAGTTTGAACTTGTTTAATTTTCACCTGCTGTCCTGATTTTGGATCCTTGTAAAAAAAGTCAAAACTTCCACCACATTTTCTCAGTGAGAAATACAGTCTCATGTTTTCCCACAAGTCATTTCCAATTAAGTTCATCAGAATTTTAATGCAGATGTGATTCATTAAAAACTTAATCTACTAATTTATTGATATTGTGCATATATATTTAGAGCGGTGAGTTTTTAGATACATAAAACTGATCAAAAAAAGTCAGTAAATAGCATCCAACATGAAAACTACTTTTCATAGATACCATTATAGTCTGTGCTGATTTTGTAGGTGGGTTGTTTGCTCTGGCAATTTAAATAGATTAGTGTTTTTAGAGATTGACTTCTAGAAACTGTATAGGTGTGCCTACCATTTACTGTAATTTATTGTAATTATTGTAATTTATTGTTTATCTTGGTCCAGGAAGTTGGAAAGTTTAATTTTTTAGTGTTTTTTTTTAAACTGGTTATTTTTCAAATTAGCTGATCCCTTTAAACGTAACAAAAATTTACAAGACACATTCTTGAAACTGTAGGACTCCAAATTAAAGTTAAGAAACTGTTTCCCCAGAGTAGAGTCACAGCTCTAGGTGTGCTTGGGCTGATGTCTGTATTGGTATCCCTTCTAATGTGAGCAGTAGACAAATGTTACAGTTCTGCCAATAGCTTTGCTTATGAGGAAGGGTAAATATTGGAGGCAAAGATCATCTTCATTGTTAACTCCAATTTCCCTCAAATACACAGCAAGAATCAAATAGTAGTTGAGGTAAGGCTCATCTGTACTGTTTCAAGTTTCTTTCAGCTGGGCCAAAGCCCCAAACCCCTACTCCAGTAGTTTTTTTATGGGTACTCTTTTCCCAGGATTTGATGATATTAGGTATTTTGAATTATTTTGTGTCTCAGTTTTTTTGATTTTTCTCCTGGCTTTTCCCTACTGTACATATACAAGTCTCCACAAAGCAACAATACAATATTTTTTAGTGTCTTAGTTAAGGCTGGGATTTTCTCAGGCTGTGTTGCCTGAGCCCAGACTGGATGTGCCAAATGTAGGGTTGTGCTGAGGTTTAAAGTTACAAATTCTTATGTTAAGAAAGGTGACCAGAAGCAGAGTCATAGAGTAGAGTTGGGTCAAGGAAGATCCCTGCTCTTACTGAGGTGGCATTTCACCATTTATGGACATTTCTTTATTTACTGAGGTATATGGAAGTAGATGAGGTTAGGGAAAGACTAGAGCTTTCCATTTTGGGGTTGATATAAGTAGTACTGACACAATGAGGATAGGTCAAGTGGTAGTTGTTGTTTTGGGAAAAATTTGAATATTTCCCCTCGTCCAGTCCAAAGAGAGTGTGTCTTATATACTCTAATATTATGTCCTTTTCAGATTAAATCTGTGTGTCTACAGCAAAAGAATTTTTGTGTAATTGCCATAAATTTATTTAAAAAGGCAATAGCAGGTTAAACTGAGAAGTAGTATACGTTATTATATGCATGTTTTCATACTGAGGATTTTTCAGAGCTTCATAATCAGGCAAACAAGTTTTGAATGGAAAAAAAAACAACCCACCAAAGTAAAAACCAGATTTGATTTAAGGCACAGCATGTTTAATATTCCTTCCCTTATTTCTTCTCTGCCATTTTAACGCCCACCACTTCAGTGTTGCCATGCAATAAATTTTGTTTTATTGGGTGGTTTTTTTCCTCATTCTAATGGTGATTCATTGGGATTAAGCATTTGTTAAACTACTCTTTTAAAAGTTCTGTTTATTGTTTTTCTATGGTTGGTATTCTGAGGGCTGCTTGAAAAAGGCCACACATTTTTCTGCCAGTCTAACCTATCTCAGATTTTCTAGGATTAATTTTACTTACCGAAATACAAGTTTAAAAGATCTTGCAGTGACTTTTTTGTTGTTGTTTTTTAGAGAACAGACAAACGGATGCAGTTGCTATTGAGCTTGGATGAATACTTGGGGAAATTATCATGCAATGTTCTTCTCCTCTATGTAGTTCCAAAGCATTTTCTTGTACCTATGCTCTTAAGAGGAAAGACTTTTTGATAATTGCTGTCTTGGATAGAGTTTTTAAAGCTGCTTTTTCATTCCACTTCTTCCCCATGCCTGCACCCAAACAACCTCACACAACAAAACTTAATTTGCTTAATTGAGGTAAAGAACAGGCACATGTTGGACTCAAAGAGGTGTACTGAAAGAGGGAACAAAGGAGGGTGGCTGGCATAAATGGAGCACTGGATTATAGTCATTGCGGGATTAGGGTAGAAAATCATAAATCCAGATACTATGAGGGCAGGAGGCTTTGAGATGACAGCATGGTGTAGCAGGAGGATAGGAGAAAAGAAAGAGAAAGGAGACCACTGAATGTAGAGGGAATTTGGGGAAGCAAGGAAGAACAGGACCTTTGATAGTAAAACCAGAGCTGTTAGTATCTGACACACTTGCTACAATGAACTGGTAATGACTGAAGTTGTACTGTCATGCAGTCCAAAAGCCATTGTGTGTTCTACTGCAAGACTTTTAACCAAGTCCAAAAATTTGACAGTTTGATATTCTGTACATAATTTCTTCTGAACACCACTGGTCCTATAACAATTGAGGTGGACGTGTTTGATACTTTCAGATATTCACTGGTTGTTGATTAGGGCTTTTATATTACACAGACTACACAAATAGGTTCTGGTGGCCTTTCCTTGTTGGGATGTCACATAATTTTTTAGATTAATTAAACATTTGTGTATACTGAATAAGAGAAAAATCAGTTTGTATGTATCGTTTGGAACAAAATTCAAAAGGGGAAGTATAATGCTTGATCTTGAAGTCTCTGGCTTAATACTCTGTTCAGCTGGGTGTTTAGTATTAGGCTTAGCTTTGCATTTAGTACCACTGAAAGGGGAGCATTAGGGATAAAATGGTTCTAGATTTATCAATTTTCAACATTGCTAACATGATTTTAAATTAAAATGTAAAGTCTGTGTAGTTTCTTAATGCATAAATTGTTACCAGAAACAGTGAGAGTGGGCAGTATGCAGGAAAGATTAATTCCAGCCCTGGGAGTTTATAATCTCACTGAGAAAAGGATGTGAGAAGTGTTTCCTAAACACTGGAATAATGGAAAATATGCTAGCCCTTTTCAGAACTGTGCAGAGACCAACTTTCTATACAGCTTAATGATTTTACATCATTGCCCCATATTGACTACATTGGTAAATTGAGAGTAATTGCTGCCATTATTTAATTGATGCAATGAAGCTATCACAACAGACAAAAGGTATGTGCCGTAGCTTCACTGCTGTTAGAATCATGGTGCTTCAATTTCGTACCATTTTATCAGCTTATAAATCAGGGTAGTCTGACAGCTTTACCAGAAGGGCGGACCTTAGCACAGGTGGTAAAAGCATTTTAGACAATAGACAGACAATTAGAGAAAGACGATACTTTAGATTTCAGTTTTAGTGTAATTACATCTTTAACACAAACTACCATTGTCCACATTCTCTGATGAAAGATTTTTGAGATATTTCTTTGGATTCAATAAATAGTAGTGGTGTTATAACTGCTGTTATAACTGTTTCTCTTGTCATAGTCATAACTGTGTTTATGGAATGAAATGCACACTTAATGATAGTATGTAAGAGTATTTCTTGTATTGGGTATGGAATGCACATCTCTAGAAGATCTGCCATAGTTGTCTTACTCAACATCACATTTGTTTTCTTTTCCATTAGTTAGGCTTCTGTGGAAAGACAGCTTGGGAGGTGGTGAATCTTTGTGCATGGGTAAATTAAGTACAACAAAAAGAGAGGAGGAAGAGAGTAAGCAGATTCCAGCAAGATACATTGTCTGGACAGAGTGTGACTTACTTAGGCTGAAAGTATTGGACACTGAATGGAGTGAGTTAAACTTCAGTGCTCAATCACCTAAAATTCTGTTTACCCTGCAAGAAAACGTCTCTCTCTTTAAGGGACATGAAAATTATTCAATGGGAATAAAACTTATGGAAAAAATTGTTCCCTAAGGAAGAATGGAATTATAGAAACACAGAGACTTGCCTGCCAGTCTGGTCTCAGTGGGAATGGCACCTTGTACAAACAGCATTTGTTTATGTGTAAGTGTGTATTAAGTTGATTTCTTTGGACACTTGTGGTGATGCAACTCTCGGAATGCAGACAAGTTGTCTCCCACAGTGGAAGCTATTTGAATAGACATAATTAGAAAAGTTCTGTTAGAAATACGTTACTCACAGAGTTTTGTTACTGCAGTAAAAGGCAATTCATTTCTCAGGTCTATAGAAAGGTTTTACTTTAAAATCAGCTGGCAAAATGGATATAACTAATGCCTAATAAACATGGTATTAATAAAAACTAATTAATGTACAGAATAGTCTTACTTTATTGTACTTATTTCTTTAGTGCTCTTAAATGACATTAAATTTTAGAATGTGTAATGATTGAATGCATACATTCCCTGAGCTTTCAAGCAGCTTAACATCATTGCAAAATATGATGGGCTGATAACAATAAAAGAAATCAGCAGTTTTATTGTTTTGTTTAGATTCTGAAAATCAGAGATGAGGAACAAGATAACCATGTTCATAGATTTTATTGATAAATTCCTCATCTGCATAAATGTGACTCAGTTAATGACAGCCAAATGGTTCAATGCTGAACGAGCATCCTTTAGAAAAGGCTGAGAGTTTTATTGAAAGGTTTATTTTTTTCAAGGAAGATGGTATAAATATAAATCATATTAACCAACTGATGATAAAAAACTATAGCTTCAAATGCCACCAGTGCTATCAAAATTTTTAAGGTTGATTGACCTGACTATAACTGGCAGCCATCACCTCTGGCATGTTTGTGGCTGATGCTGAGGTGACAATACTGAAATCAGTGATGAGGTACAATTTTCAATCCACAGTGTGCCTATGGGTCTGGCCAAATAGTCTTTCCCTGAAGGTATACTGCATTTTCAGAGTATTTAAAAAGCTAATTAGGGATGCTGAGCTTCATGCTTCCACTGTTTTAAAAGCCCAACTCCTCCTACAACTGGTAAATATGAGTGTATAAATACAGTTTGTGTTGAGCAGACATCTATGTTAAATTAATCCTGGGTGTATGTCTTTGTCTTTACATAGGCTCTAAATTAAGTTAAAATATTTTACATCTTTTCTACTTTGATAGAAATGCATTTTACTGGTTTATCAAATTACCATTGATTAAATAACTAACCCATATGATTTCCACTGAAAGCCAGAGAAATAGAACTTTGTATTTTATATCTTCCATATAAGCTCAGATGATCTGAGAAATCTGTGTCACTTCAGTGAGCTGCTTTCCTTAAATCCTTTGTAGGCCAGAGAGCATTAATTGTGATCTTCAGTTAGCCATCCCACAGCAGCTCTCAAATGCTTATTCCACACTCAGGGCTAAATTCAATTTTTTGTAGAAACAGTTGCAGTTCTGTGCACTGTAGAGGAGTTTAATCAGGTTTAGGATGCCATATTTAAAGTCTCTATTCCTCAGTTATTTTCATAGATGTTTTAACTGTATCCAACTTTTATCATTGTGCTGTCTGGAAACTTTATTTTAAAGTGTCAATAATTTTTTTGAATGCCTGATTCTCACCATAGGGGCTGGAAATTAAATGATACCAAAAAACCCACCAGGTTTTATGAGATGTATCTAGCAACTAAACTGTATTTCATAGAAATAAACTTGTAATTGCAGTGTGTAAAGTATGAAAATATTAGCTTCAGTGTTTAGCATTAGGTTTGATGGGCAAATAAACATAAAAATATTGCAAATCTGCAGAATTGTTATCCCAGAGTCAAAACTTGAAATGTAACTTTCAGGAATGTTGCTGGTAGTTTGAGCCTAAATGCTGAACTTCAGAAACAGGCTGTAAAAGTATAAAATGTGCTTTGTAAGGAGTCTTAGGTTTCTGCATTTCAAAAATGATGGTACTCGGCAATTATTTGATTTTAATTTTTTCCACAATCAAACCTAAATGTGAGGCTATGAATGCACATGATGACTAGAATTAATTTTATGGAAATGAACACAAAGTGAAGTTAGATCCTTGGAATACCAGTTGTGAGAGGTAGCAACAAAAGCAAAAACATTTATACCTCTAGATGCTCCCAGCAGGCACGTGATGCTGTCTCAATATTGAGAGTGTTCTGGAGTGAAAGACAGAATAGATTGTGGATCTGTGAGCTGGCAACTACAGGGAGGTGAAAGCACAAATATGGGGGATATAAACTGAGGGAGGAGAACTGGGAAGTGAAGGTTATAGGGCCGGACAGACTGGGAGACAAAGTAGGAAATAAAAGGATTACTTGGGTGCAACATTTACTTGGCATTTGGAAAGGGAGCAGACTTGAGTTGGCTAGAGGTGTATCCCATCCCAGAAATACCATGCTTAGTATAAAGAGGGAAGTTTGCTGAGGACAGGAGGGTCTCCTGTTTGGGCTCCTCTTCCTGCTTCTCCCCATCCCCGGAGGGGCTCACTTGCCATTCTGCTCCTGAGGGCTGCTTTCCTGTTTGTTGTGACTGCTGTACATTCACTGGGTTGAGTACAACTTTGTTTACTTTATACTGGTATTGGTATTAGTTTGGGTGTTTCATCAAAGCTGTTTTCGTTTCAACCCATGGATCTTCTTTTCCCAAACTCCCTTTGCAGCTGTGCAGGGGTAACCGGATGACAGAGTGACTGCTGTAGTTTAGGCCCATATATAGGCTTAACATAGACAACCTCATAAGACAGCTGTCTGTCCTTCCTCCTCTCTTCCCTGCAGCAGTAGACTGCTGGGTATGCTCTTCCCTTGCAGTTCATAGCTCTCCCAGGGCTATTTTCCTTTCATGATTCCCAGATCTCACTTTTGATTGTAGTGTAAATATTTCTTAAGGCAAATAATAGCTATGTTAAGGGCATTGCTTTATCAGGAAATGCATTAAGCAGGGATATAAAACTACAGGCATATCTTTTCGTATGCATGTGACCCACATTTGTGTTTTGAAAAACATTTAGGTTCATGGCTAAGTATTTGGGCTATTTACTCATGAAAAAAGTCACAATTTTGAGGTGCTCGTTTCACACACATTTTGTATTTGCAGTGACCGAAAGGCCAAGTAAAATGTTGTTTTTCAGAGTGCGTGGCATAATATGGTTTGTCTGATGACAAAATCATTAACACTTTTGCTAATGATTGCTGTTCAAAACAGTGAGAAATTCTTGTGTGTGAGTGTATTTGTTACTGGACTAAGACATGCTTAATTTTAAGTGGTTTCTAGAAGTATGTGTGCTTTCTTCTGACACTCAATTTATATGAATTAAGATTAAGAATGGTAATGCTGTGGACAGTGAATACTGTTCTAACGGCATACACATCTTATGAACTGTGGAACAAAGAGGGTAACCTACTAATGATTTTGGCAAACAAGACTCGGAAGAATAAGAATATATGTATAATTTCTATAGTAATGGGCATACCTATTAGAAATATTCTGTTTCTCTTGCTTCATTTACTACAGATTGATTTTTTTTGTTTTTTTTTTCTTTAAAGGTCCATTTTAGTTAGTATGCTATGTTGTTCTTTAGTCCTTTTGTAGGAACCTTCAATATTTGACATGAAATTTTCCAAGTAGTGCAGATGACAGAGAAACACAACATGGAATGTGATGACAAATCTAGTAGCTAAGGCTTATTATCATCATGGAGTTTATTTGCTTAGCTTGAATAGTATGGTATCAATCCTCCCCTCCTCTTGTATTTTAATCATATAACAGTGTAAGTGGTACTTCAAACAAAAACAACCGAAAGAACTTTTTAGGTCACAGTATTGTAAGTCTAGTCTGACTTGGGACAAAGTATCCCCTTTTGAGAAGTGGATGTCATTCAATTTTATTTTGGCTTCTACAAGCAGCGAAGAAAATGGGACCCTACCACATAACAACAAAATTAAATATGATGTCTGTATTAATGGAATAAGCAGGGGATTTGCTTTTCACGATCACTTCAGAACAGAACCAAGAACCCAAATAAGCGCTGCAGTGATGTGAATACTTAGAAGGAGAACTTTTCTTGGGGATGGAGTCCATGCTTCTCCTGGTAACATCTAAAAATCAAGACCAAAAAACAAAACAAACAAACAAACAAACAAAAAACAGTATGAGGGATCTAGTGAAAATAAAATCTAGTTTAGAAATTGAGTGCAAAATCTGAAACTAAACCAAGAGATTCACCCCACCCCCTCACCAGACTGGACCCTCACAAAACAGCAGTGTTCCAGGAAGAGCTGGAAGCTAGTAATGGAAACTTCTCATTTGAACAGCTGTACTGCTGCGCTGAAAAGAGAGAGGATTCTTGACTTTTAGTAAAGCCTGTAGTTAAATCAGAGATCTAGATGATTGTTGGAAGTATGAAAGCATTGTGAATCCAGTCTCTAAAACATACAGTTTCCCTATGCACGGAGCATGAATCTGTCAGCACTGTTGAGTGAGTGATGTAGATGTGCCATACAGAGGAGTGACTGACTGCAGGAGTGTTACTCTAGGGGCACATGGGAAGGAAATGTCTAAGTTTTGGTTGCACCTTAATGAATTTTTGGGCTTTTCACCTCAAGACTGATGTAACAGTCCCGTGAGCAGGGACCAGCTGGTCTACCCTACTGAACTCTGTCAGTAGCATGCTCTGGCCCCATGGCACCTTCATTGTCACCTTCCTTCAGTGTGAGGGATGAAACGCTGCCCTACCTAACCTACTCTGTAGTCTGGTAGTCAGGCCAGGAAGCAAGAGGTATGGGCTTGAAACTATGTCAGGCTGAGTTCTGTGATATCCTGAGACATTTATGTAATCTCTGGAGGGACGAAGGGAATAGGATGCACTCTTCATTTGTTACTTTCCACTAGCTACTTCTTGGTAGCTGTTCTTGTGTATCGTGTTTCTGAATTGCCCTCTGGGAACTACCTGTCTCTCCCAACTGATTATATAGGGAGTCTAGAGTGCTGTAGCTAGATGGCATCTAATTTTGTGCAGTAAAGTTGCTTGGATTTATTCACATGAGTGTTTGGATCCAGCCCAAAATTTCCAGTTTGCAGTACAGAAGGGGATATTGCATTTAAGGATAAATTTAGTGGTGCCTCCACTCAGTAGAAATTCTTTGCTTAAATCCTCTAGCTGTTTTGAAAACTAGTTTGAAAATGCTGAAAATTAAAGGGGATTATCAAGATGTACATGGAGTTTGGGACAAGCATTTAGAAGGGGCTTCCACTGCTTGATACATAGAGAATCAGTGTCAGCAGTAGGTAGTGTGTTTTTCAGCAGGTAGTTCTAGTAATTAGGTGTTTATCTCGGGTAGCAGCATTGAGATGTCATTAGAAATTCCAAGAGATACACATCAGCTACACATGTACATAACTATAGTACATAGGTAGCATAAGCTGTGGAGCTGTGGTTCTGGCTGATTTCTGTTTGCCTCCTGCTGGGCAAAGGAGTCAGAAAGATTAGATAGACTTAGTAGTTCCCATCCCTCTGTCATTATCATTTCCCACAGTGGGACCTGGAGGGATAAAGAGAAGGGGAGACCACCAAAAATTAACAGTTCTCTGAGCATGGGAGTTGGCCAAGCTTTTTGTCACGAAAGAATTATTTGGCTAAAGCATTCCTTTTCTCTTATTTCAACATTTGTGAATAATACATGTTTTGTGAACAAAGGTTAGCCTATGGGCATAAACTTTTTGCTGGAATTATTTGTAATTTATTGTTCATGGTGTGCAGCTGGCCACCTAGGTCACACTGTTTCTACTTTTAGATTCAGTGACTAAAGAGGAATGAATTATGTGTAGGGCAGCAGTAAAACACGTTTTTATTCACTGCAGGCTGTGGATTTCTGCTCAGAGGTGGCTACTGCCTTTAGCTCAAGAAGTTATGCTGCATATTGTCAATAGGTGGGAGCACATAATTAGAAAGTATCAGTGTGCGTTTTTCTGTCCTACATACTTTTCCTAACTGTTCCTGGCTGATTGCTGTCAGTGGTAGGATATTGAGCAGTGAGGGCCCGTGGTCTGATCTCTTACATGTGTCCTTCTATTTATATAAAATCCCAAAAACTTTTTGTTGTGCTTGGGATTAACGTAATGCTGAATTAACTGGGTCTAATCTTTTGAGGACAATTTGAAAAAGCTTTGCACATGAACAGAAACATTATACATGAGGTAATTTTCTCAGGTTTTTATATTTAGGTAGATTGTTCTGCTGGACTATGGCAAAGAATGGTTTTGCCTACTTTACCATTGCAAATTAAGTGAATGGTTCTTATTGGACCTATATTGTACTCTTTAAGAGAAAGTCGAATGAAAATTCTGTGAATTGCAAATCTGGAAACCAGGGAGAAATAAATATTTAGTATTTTTAAATATTTTTTCAGTATAGTTTGGAGTGGTTGAATGGTATGAGAAAAACTTAGTAATGACATCATGGTAAGGATTTGACATCTATTCATTTGAATATTTTTCTTTCATATTTTTCTTCAAGAGTATTCCTCCTCCTTGTTAAAGGCCTCCTCACACCAGTCTACTCCTGCACTCCCATTATAAATGCCATATGTATCCTATAAAGAAATGGTAAACTTCTTTGCATGGCATTAGATTTTCTGTTGTTGTTTAAAATTGAGAGGAAAAAGGGGAGAAAAAGATAGTAAAACTACCATGTCATTTTAATGGTACATTAAAATTGCTTGTCTATTCTTAGTTATTATAAGTAATTGGTTACTGCACTAAGATTTTTTTTTATATGCTCCTATTTACATTTTATAGTATACTCTTGCAAGCAATGTCATTAACACAACTCTAGCTACTATTATGAGCAATGTACAGCCATATTTTACTGGCTATATCATCAGTAAGAAATTTCTCCCAAACACAGTTTTTCCCCATCTTGAAATTTTGTTTGAGCTTCAGATTAAAAATACATGTATATAGATTACAGTGAATGCTAAAACAATAATGTTCACAATATTTTGGTTATAAAGATGGTATATGCCAAAACATGAACAGGGAAACATTCTAAATCAAGGAGAAGTCTTATTTACATCATCAGAGCAGGAACTGACCTGAGCTCATTATTCTTTGCTTAAATTAAGCCTGTTGCATTGTTTTCCAGTGCTGGTTTCAATTGCTGGTGGGATAAGTTGAGACCAATGTTAGGGCTGTCTTCTTTGTTGGTGTGCAAGCTTTACTCCACTCAAAACATCTCTGATATGCTACTGTTTATTTGATTTGACTTCTTCACACTTAAAATTGGAAATGTATTGCATGCATTTTCCTGTCTTGGGGCTTTTATAAAAGAATCATCATTTATCTTGGTTCCTTACGAAAATGAAGTTGAATTGATTACATTGCCAACTGTAGGTCACCCCCTTGATGGTTTTTGAACTTTTGGATGATTTCAGACAAATCTATTTAAGTGTTGAAGTCACTATGACAAAGATTTGAAAAAAAAAAAAAAAATGAGTTCTTGGTTGGAGAAGAGGTCCACATTACAGCTTTCATGGAGCATAAAGCAGTTGTAAATACACATTAGCCATAGTGGGGGAGTCATTGGCCTGTTGTCCAGTCAGCATTGTTGGATGAGTGAATCAGTACATACCTTACACCAGGCTTCCCATGCTTCATACTGCCATGTGGTCCCTTAAATGAGGGGGTGCCCAGGGAATGGGACAGGCTGTTAGGAATATATAGTACAAAGCCACTGGAAATCACACTGCATGGATATTCTCATTTTTTCAAAAGCCTATATAGTCTTATATGTCCATTTAAGAAGAGCTAAGATGATGTGTCCTAAATACAAGTTGGTTTTACTGAATAGGTTTTGAATTTCACATCACATCATGTTGTCTCCTGTGGGCTTGTGTCTTACTCTGCAATATATGCTGAATATATGCTATAATGGATGTTGGCTGAGAGAGTACCTTCCTCTGAAGGACAGTCCTGAAGGACAGGGTCCAGAAAGCTGGGGGGGAACATTACAACCAAGGATGAGGAGAAAGCTGAGATACCTAATGCTGCCTTTGTCTCCATCTTTATTAGTCACACCAGCTACCCCCAGGGTATTCACCATCCTGAGCCACCCCCCTCCCTCCCCCCACCCCCAAGCTCCAGGAGGAAGCAGTTAATGACCTGCTGTGGCATGGCACCTGGACACTCATAAGTTCATGGAGTCAGATGGGATCCACCCCAGAGTATTGAGGGAGCTGGCAGAGGAGCTCACCAAGCCTCTCTCCATCATTTGTCAACAGTCTTGGCTAACCTGGAAGGTCCCAGATGACTGGAGGCTTGCCAGTGTGACACCCATCTACAGGAAGGTCCAGGAGGAGGATCCGGGGAAGTACAGGCCTGTCAGCCTGACCGTGGTACATGGAAAAATTATGGAGAGGCTCATCTTGAGTGAGCTCACATGGCAAGTGCAGGACAGCCAGGGGCTCAGGCCTAGCCAGCAGGGGTTCAGGAAAGGCAGGTCCTGCTTGACAACCAGATCTTGTTCTATGACCACATGAACCACTTAGTGGATGATAGAAAGGCTGTGGACATTGTCTACCTGGACTTTAGTCAAGCCTTTAACACTGTCTCCTACAGCATTCTCCTAGAGAAGCTGCAGCTCTTGGCACAGACAGGTGTACTCTTTGCTGAGTTAAAGACTGTCTGGGCAGTGAATGGAGTTGAATCCATTTGGTGGCCAGTCACCGGTGGTGTCCCCCAGAACTCAGTTTTGGGGCTGGTTCAATATCTTTATCAATGAGGGGATTGAGTGCACTCTCAGCAAGCTTGCAGATGACACCAAATTGAGTGGAGTTGATCTACTTGAGGGGAGGAAGGCTCTGCAGAGGGATCTGGACAGGTTGAAATGATGGTCTGACGCCAGTTGTGTGAGGTTCAACAAGGCCAAGTGCTGGGTGCTGTATTTCAGTCACAACAGCCCCAGGCAACACTACAGTCTTGGGGAAGAGTGGTTGGAAAGCTGCCTGGTGGAAAAGGACCTGTGGGTGCTGGTCAACACCCAGCTGAATGTAAGACAGCAGTGTGCCCAGGTGGCCAAGAAAGCCAATGGCATCCTGAAATACCAGAAATATCAGAAATAGGGTGGCCAGCAGGAGAAGGGAAGTGATTGTGCTCCTGTACTTGGCACTGGTGACTACTGTGTTCAGTTTTGGGCCCCTCACAGCAAGAGACATTGAGTTGCTGGGGCGAGTTCAGAGAATGGCAAAAAAGCTCGTGAAGGGTCTGGAGAACAAGTCCTATGAGGAGAGGCTGAGGGAATTGGAATTGTTTAGTTTGGAGAAGAGGAGGCTCAGGGGAGACCTTATGTGTGTCTACAACTACCTGAAAGGAGGTTTGACTAGAGAACAGGACTAGAGGAAATACCCTGAAGTTGCACCAGTGGAGGTTTAGATTAGGTGTTAGGAGGAATTTCTTTACTGAGAAGGTAGTCAGCACTGGAACGGGCTGCCCAGGGAGGTGGTGGAGTCACCATCCCTGAAGGTATTAAAAAAACCCCGTGTAGATGGGGCACTTCAGGACATGCTCTAGTGGGATGGTGAGGTGTTGATGGTTGGATGCGGTTATTTTAGAGGTCTTTTCCAACTGAGACTGTTCTGTGATTCTGTGATAGTAAGAAAAAAAAATCTGAAAATAATTAATTCCCATTATACTACTGAGTATTAATGGACGACTAATAGATGAGTCTTGAGGACGTTCTCAAGACTTTGTAAAATTGATTTACTCTGCAAGGTATTCGGAACTGCTATTGTTATGATGAATTGGTTTGTCTCCAAACAAGAAATCTTTGTACATTAACTGCAGTAATGTCAGTATGTTCTTAGTAATCCAGTCAGCTATGTTATAATCTCATGGGTAAGAATATTGATTTGAGAGCACACTTAACTCGGGGGATTGTTCTTCTTTCCTTCTTTCATATACTATGAATCTTGTAATCTCTTATCATCCTTAAGTAGAGTGAGTAAGCAACAGACATCATCCCACCCCTCCCTTCCATCTATGCAGCCGGAAAGTACTATTGTGAGGCTTGGAAATGTTCCTTCCAGCACTAGGTAGGTTCTTTGATGCAGGGGACACCTTTTTGCTTTGGGGAAGGTGGGACAATTGCAGAGAAGTCAAGGGAGAGAGAGTGTACTCAAGGTACTCTTTCCAGTGTTACTTTAGTGGCTTTCATGCATAGACTTCTAAAACCTCAGATCCTACTTATTTTTCACCTCTAATGGTGACTAGGCAGGGAGCACAGTGCTGGTAGTGACTCCTGCTCTGGCACGGGGGTTGGACTAGGTGGTCTTTTGAGGTCCCTTCCAGCCCCTGGCATACTGTGATTCTGTGAGAGTTCAGATACACTGAAGGCAACCGGACTAATAGTGCCAAACTGGACATCACTCGGAATCTAAGTCCAGATGCCCCCAGCCCCTCTGATATCTGAGGACAAGCTAGAGCACAAGGGGGTTTATATTCTGCCAGATTACTTCACCCTTTTATGCAAGAGTCTTTAAGAAGCATTTTGGGTGATGGGAAACTTCTGCTGGCTTCTCCCTGATGTCACCCAACAGGATCAGCAGGGGCTAGAGCTACTCTCATTGTCATTGCATGTCTCCCAGGACAGTAAACTTTTTACTGTCTTTATTCATATGTGACTATCTTAAAGCAATGGAATGGCCTCAAACTGGGTGCAGTGAGATTTTTTTGCAGTGTCTGTGATGAAGGGATGCAGGTTCACTTCTGTGTGGGAAAACTGTACATAAAAGACCTCTAATGTGTGCTCTGGCTCTTAAAAGATATGCAAAGACTGAACAGGGAATTAGTAATCAGAGGAATTTATATACAAAGAAATCTTGTGAAGGAAATTAAAACAGAATCACAATTTCATAGCAGATGAAATGAAGGTAGCAAAAGAGAGGCCATGCTAAATGGAATCGGGCATTCATTCCCTGTGGGGGATGACAGAATAGGCAGCGTTGTTGGGATTGTGTGCCAGTTACATTCATAGCCAAAATATGCATACAGCTGTTGTTTTGAGATAGCATTTCTCTGTAATGTGCTATTTTGTTTTATTCCTGTGAGTGGTGAAGTGATACTTAGTTTATTTGAAATCCATCAATGTAAAATGTATTGCAAACAAAAGCTGTGCATGCTATCAGGTTATACTTCTCCCCATTTTTATAGTCTCTCTACATAAATATGTACACCCTCCTTCAGATTGTTCAGTTAAGGGGCTGTGCATGAGTGACACGAGGAGTACACTGGGCTCTTGCTCTGAATAATAGGCAAAATTAACTTAATTGTGTAGAAAAACACGTTATTTATGCTGGTTTAGAATGAACTATCTCAGGTCTTAAGGGGAATGTACTGTTGTATCTAGTTGGATACAAACAGAAACGTGTGTGCTGACAATGGGCTAGTGCAGCTTTCTGCCGCTCCCTGAGCACTGAGCTGTCTGTCTTCAAGCATCCTGAGTTCAGATCTGAGGAAATGGCTTTTGCCCACCTGTATTCTCACAGCTATTGTTGGAGAGGCAATTAGAGGTGTTCTTTGTGAGAATAGTCCATCACTAGTACAGTTAGGATCTTCTGTCTCAAAGACTTCATATCTAAAACAGCCGAAGAGCCAACCTTAGGACAGGCAAAGAAAAAAATTAAAACAGAAATTTTATCTTTAAAAATCAGTATATAGTATCAGGCTGATTATGAGGAGTAGGGTAAATACTTAGCCATAATTTTATCATATATTTTCATTCCACATTTGTAACTGTAATTAAAGTCCAAGATATGTAGCATGGGCTGCTGGAAAAAAATAACAAAAGGAGCAATGAAAACTGAGGAGATGAAAATGTCAATATATTTCTATACACAGCAACACAGTTTCTCTTTGATCATTTGAATCAGTTAAATCTACCCATCAAGGCCATCTGCTTTACATTAAGCTACACTAATTAGGTTAATGTCTATAGGAAATGTTAGAAGATATATTGTAGAGAATTTATCTATAACAACAAAAAGAGAATAAGGATTAAATTAGTCCTTTGAATTAATTTACACTAAACCTCCTCCATTTTTTTTTTTTAAAGAATAGCAGCAAAATATTAAAATACAAATATCTAATTGATATCTGTCTAATGCTAAAGTTTCTAGTTTAGTCTTGGTCTAGTGCATAACACAGCTGTTATTGGCTAAAAAAAATGCTTGCTTCTCTAAACTAATTGCAAGGGTTTTAAAGCAAATGGATTTATAATAGAAAATTTAGAACTAGCTTTGAGTAGAATTTAAGAGCTATACAAAAATCAACATCTGTCCTGTTTACTCATCTTTGGCTTTTTATCAGGTAAACATTATTTGCTGCTCTCAATGAGCTAGTATTTGCTTTCAGCTGCTTTATTCTTTCTTTCCTGGCTAGTGTTACAGATTGTACCTGTAGTTTAATTAAATTATCTCTTAGTTATATGCTTTATATGTCAATGGATATACAGCCACAAGGGAAGATTTTATCTGTAAATGACAGATTTTTTAATGCAGAAATCAGTCTTGGAAACAGATGTTTAAAAAATTCCGCTTTCTGTCCCAGCTCCTGGAGCATGCAAACTTACACACCAGTGCTCGCTGGGCTGTTTGTCACACTATTTTTCCCTTATTCCTCTCCTTTCTGGTGCTTTTGCCCTTTATGAAATGGGTTTCCCCAAGGTGCCAGCACTGTTGCTGAGCGGCTTGGCTGCGTCTGGCTGTGGAGCTCTGGAACCAGTACTAACCATCTGCATCTGCCATAGGACAGCTTAGCCTCCTCTCACAGGGACCTCGCAGCTCTGCTTCCAGTGCCTGGGCAGGGTCCCCCAATATGGCATTCCCAGTGGTAATGCTTATTTTCCTGTAGAACATATCAAACAAAACATTATGGTTTGAAATTGCATTTCAGTCTTCTGAAAAACTCCAACCTTAAATTGTTATTCGTGCTCTGAAAAGGGACTTCAAGGTAAGAAAACTGAGAGTCCGTAGTCTTAGTCATGGACATTTTATTGGAACATTTCTGATTGGAATAAAGATTTTACCTTTTGAAATTAAAAGAGTGTCTCTTACTTTATATAACTGACTGCAGAGAGAGCCAGGCTGAGGCAAATGGTGTGGGAGGAGGGAGGCATCAAGCTGCATGGGCTCACCAGTCCTCTCCTGTTACCAGTCCCGAGGTAGCCAGCTCGTGCTCACACAGTGTACATCTTTTCTGCTGTGGTTTTATTATTGAGAGGGAGATGCACAGGTCTCCTATGGAATTCCAGCTATAGTTCCAGTTCCTAAATGCACAGGAAAGAAAGTAAAATGTTACTCTTTTTTTGTGTGCTAGACTCAAACAAAATTCTTCATAACATTGTAATACAATTAAATCTTACCATTTGGCTTGAACTGCTGAGAGAAAATATGTTGGTATAGTTGTTACATAGGGAAAGCCTGGATTTTTCAGTAACTTTCTCTAAGACTGCCCTTTTTGTTTCAAAATCATACAAGTGGGAAATCATGCAGTTTGTGTTGTTTTTACTTTAGAAGTACTTTGGAGTTTTTGAAATGACAAATATTGAGGAAAAAAATATAATCTAAATTGAATGCATATTTCTAAAAAATACATACTTCTCGAAAATAGATCATTTAGGTTCAAAAATAGTTCAAAACTTTCTTGTGAAAAAAGGTTCATACTCAGTTCTCTTCCTTTTCAACTGGTAGTAGTGGTCCTGCTGCCTTCAGTGGACACAGCATTGTCTTCTACTATTTTCTCTCAAATCTTTGAAATTATTTTTGTGTGGTCTGTATGTTTTCATCCAGGTTTGCTGATAGATAAACAATTTCAGTTCTTTTGATTTAGTACCTAGGGGAGTTCTAAAAAATTTCTTGACTTGGGGAACATGCCTTTTATGTGTCTTTGCAAAAAGGAAATACTGAAAATAATTAAGCCTTTAATTTCAATTATGTGAAATAAATTTTTATAATGACATCAACTAAATACAAAGGGACCTTTGTTTTTTGGACACTGCGAGCAGAAGTCATGTTGCTTGATTTTCAGTATCTCCAGTATAGTGATCTACACTTAACCTAGCTGTCCGGCTTCCCATAGCAGTGCTGAGAGGCTCTGTCAGTACAGTCAGTGGAGTCTACAGTCTGACCAAATATAAATGCCAAATTTGTTCAAAACAACTCATTCAGATGTAGGTATCAATACTGTAGATACCAAAAGTCAGATGATTTGAACTGAGTAAGAAAGGTAATTTTATGTGTTGCAGTGTGTGACTTTTCTCATTTTTGTGTTGCCAAATCAATAGACCCAGATATTAAAACCAGGTGACTTTAAATTTCAAGTAGGAAACATTTGATCCGCTAGGGTCTTTCAGATATTGATGAACAAGAATTAGAAAATAGATTGGTATTTCTGTTAATTCATGCTGTTAAAGATCAATGATCTTCATCAAAATATAAGAGGCTGAAATAGAATTCAGAAGATGGCTAACCTTTAAGCATCAGAAACATGAATTCCTATACATGTACTTTCTCCCTCCACGCGACCAGCTGTCAAATGCTATATGGTCAACATAATGCAAGCTGTAAATTCTGAGATGTCATAAACTAGCTGGAAAGTAGGTGTGAGTTGTTTCACAGTATTCTAAGTAAGATAGGTTGTTTTAGAAAGATGAATTTGCAGTTCTGAATGTGATGCTAGCTGTCCAGACAGATTTTATTCCATTTTACATTCTATGCAGCTTTTAAGCTATTCAAGGGAATTGGTATTTCTAAGATCTATGACTATACTAGTCAGCTAAGCCCATTTGGGCATAAATCCTAAACACTACGCAAATCATTTTAAAGTAAAAAGAAAACAGATTTAAGTTTTGTGGTGGTCAAGTGCAAAATTGTTGAACCTTGTGGTTTTTTTTCCTTGATCCAAATTGGAATGACTATGAACCTAATCAAAATACTCTGGAGGAAAACGAATGCCAGGTTAGAAACAGAACAAATAAAGGAAATAAATAACCACCATGTGGCACTATAAGATTTGTGGCGTAAAGGCTGAGAAAATTAAAGGGAATTTGGCTGTAATAAAGGCACTGTATCATAGTGAAGTGTAACGCAATTGTAATGTTAAGTAGGAACAATATTGCAGAAACAATAAAAAAAGGCCTTAAAAAGGATTTTTTAAAAAACCTATCCCATGTGGCATTGCAAGTAAACTGTACAAATATTTCTCATTCTTAATAATTACATTTAGCAAATCTACTTGACACACATACCAGTAAATTCCCACTAGGCGTATATCAATACTGAAGTAGGCTCTGTATTTCCTGGCAATCCAAACAACTTGAAGGTGCTTGTTTTTGTATTTTATTTGTGTATCTGTTGCTTCTGAAGTAATTGATTTTAGGTGTCTGAGAATATTTTTTCTTTTTATGCTGAAGACAGTCAAAATCTCATCCAGAAATATTTCTCTGTACTTAGCAAATAATGGTGTTCCTGTAATGGCAATAAACAGTATTTCATGTGCATGTCTCATAAAAAAAATACAGAAGTAAAGTATGAATAGCATCAAGACTGTGCCTTTCACATTGTATGAGACACTACATTATAGGATTGTCCTGCTGAGTTAGTAACAAGGGCTTGGCCCGTCATAAACATTTCACAGCTGCAAAGTACACTTTGCAAACTGGACAATACTAACAGCCTTTTTAGTCCAGAGTATTTATCATGGCTAAATGCGTTAAAAGTTGGCCACTTATCTCTGTGATTGTACTTCTATGTGGCAAAGCTACTCTGTTGAATAGCGAAGCGAGAGAGACATGTAGGAGGAAAGGCATCCCTGTTGTCAGGCCTGGAAAGCAGTTGTTTCTTCTACAGTCTTGATGTGACAGCATGTTATTCAGGCTCAGTATTAAGCTTCTTTCCTGGAAAATGAAGACATGACAGTCTTTTGTCTCCGTTTCTGGATCCACATGGACCCTTATGGCTTCTGATACTTAGTAAGCCACAATACACTGGAGTTGCAAACCCCAGTTTTGGTCTTGGCATAATAGATTTGCACTTTTTTTTTTCTGCCAGGTGATCTGTAATGGGAGAGGAGATGTCATGGTACTGAATACCCTACCTGATGAAATGCTTTCAATAAGAGAAGGTATTGACTTGACAGTACAGTTAATAGATTTTTTTTCTTTTCTTCTTTTTTTTTTTTCACCACTCATCTTTTTTTGTAGATGCAGTTCGAATCCTCAAGTTATTAGTGACCAAAAAATGCCTACTCTGTGAAGGCTCAACATTGGTCCACATACAGCAATGATCATAGTTTGCCCTATTCAGTGGATTGCTTCTTGAATCTCTCAAAATCTGGATGGATTAGCTGTTGTGATAGCTAACAGATATGCATGAGTGGCTGCCACCTCAGCCTGGGGATGGATGTTTCTCGCTCTTTCATCCTGTCATCTTTTGGACTTCATAGGATTTTGTACTTAAAGCATCCTGTGTTAACACTCACCAGTCACACTAAGACAGAAAGAACCTCACTATTATCTTGCTGACAGCTTTTGTACTGAGGATCTATTTCAAGGGTACTACCAATTCCTAAACCCTGTAAGAGCTGAAGAGCTTTAAAGCTTTGTGTCATTGTTCTCTTTCTCCCAACAGACTAATGGGAGACCTTGGCACACTCCCCTCCAACCACATGTTTGTTATCTGTGAATGCTATGTGAAGTGGTCCTGCTTGTTCCCTGCAGGCTGGTGGTGCTAGGGCAGCCTTCTGGGTACAGACCCACGGGGAATTGCCCCATGATGGCTAATAAACATCCTATGTGCAATTGCTGTTTTGTAGGGAGGGGTTGCAAGGACAGCAAGGCAGTTTGTTCTTTGATGTGCTTTGGGAAGCACACGCATCCTTCTCTTTCTGGAGAGATAAATCTCCACACACTCATATTTTCACAGGGGAGTTTCACCACTGCTCTGTAGAAGCACTGGAATGGCAGGACCTGAGAATGTAAGTGTCAAGGAAAAGAGTTTCTGGGAGTAAGTTGTATGTCCTGAGAAAACAGGAGAAAAACTTCAAAACATTCAGCTGCGCTTGGTCTACTAAAAAAAGGGTATATCAACTGCAGTCAGAAGGGTAGTGCTTACTTTTATTTACTGATATCGTTTTTTATTATCTTAACCCTAGAGCTAAGGACTATGTGGATGTGTAAAATGAATTAATTTCATGCTGAGAGTTATTTCCTAATGTGAGAGAAGAAGAAATCATGAATGATAGCTTGCTGTGCTCTGACCTGTCTTTTGACTGTGGTTTCACGGTTAAACAAAGAACTGTTCATCCAAAACACTCTTAACTGTCACTTTAGAGAACTTAAGTAATATTTATCCATCCGCAAATCCATGGAACAAAACAATAACAGGAAGTGCTTTTTCACTACTGCTTATTTAACAATGACCAAGATGGACAGGGGTGGCACTACCCATAAGGTTATGTGATGTACAGTGTTCCAAAGACACTGAAACAACTTGCAGAGACTCATTCATCTTGGAAGTGATAAATTTAAACTTTTGCTGTGATCTTTAATTAGTGTCTTAGTTTGTTGTGTGCAGCAATGTTCCAGCCAACTCAGACACTTTCTATAGCCTCAGCTCCATATCATTTGAAGAATACATTTCCAGAATTTACAGGGGTTAGTTCAGGAAAATATATTGAATTTGTGGGTCCTTGTTAGGATGAGTAATGAAACAATTATTTAATTCTTACAATGGCACACAGAGTAAGATCCATGTTAATCAGAATAAACGCATTTTAATTTTTCTAGTTTCCATGACCTGCAGGTCATTTCAATCACTGACAGTGAGTTCATTCCTACCACAGTTATCCTGCTCTTACTTTTGAGTTGCCTGATGTCCATACACTATAAAAACAAACAAACCAAAAAACAACAAACCAGACAAAAGCAAAAAAAGATATCTCTGTTTTATTCTTTGAACCTTTTTATTGCTCTGTGGAAATATGAAAGGTTCATATTGATTATTGACCTAGATGGATTTTTGACTGGAAAATCCCAAGGAGGTTGGGATTCCCTTCTTGTTAACCTTCTCTTGAGCTGATGGAAGGTACTTTCCCATTACTCAGTAAGTCAGCCTGGCAAAAGTAGAAACTGGACTCCTCTGCTCTTACAAAGAGGCATGGGGATGGATAATGATTATAAGATTAAGATATAACTTAGATTATCCCTGATTTCGTGCTTACACGGACTAAATGATTCACCTTTTGGTAAATTGAGGCTGTCTGTTCAGTTTCCCACATATACCTCTTCAGTTTGTTAGCTGGATAATGGCAGATTTTTATTTTATATTGTATTTCATTATATGAGAAAATTACAGTCATAAATGGTTTCAGTGGATACTGAGTTTGTATGGTGAAATCCTAATCTACATTAGGAGTATTATGGCAGGAAATAGAGATTATCCCATTGTCTTCACTGTTGATTACCCTGTATGTGTATTCAGTCATGCTTTCAAGTGTGAGCCTTTTGAGTTAAAGATGACATCTTTTTAGTTTTATTTTCTAGCCCTGAACGTAGCAATGGCCAAGAACTTCACCATTCTATGCCTCAATTTTCCCATGGGGAAATAAGGAGAGAGTACTTGCTGTCTTTACAAAATGCTTGAGAAAAGCTCAATGCAAGAGTTAATTATTGCTATTATATTTTACAGTTCTGCAGTTGTACTCATTACAATATGAATGATATACTACATTAGACTGGTCGTATTGACATAATAATGAAGTATAAATACTGATGAGTTAATGTGTGTCCCTCAAGTCCCAGAAGACCTTTTGTCTATAGATCCTATTCTTTTGCAGGAAGAGTAAAACAAAGCAATGATGTAGTGTGTCAGTGGCTGAGCTGAAAGTGTCTCTTAGGAGTGTCTCTATGCATTTTGCAAACCTGTGGGCTGGTAGCTTTCTGTTATGGGTTCATCAAGAAGTCTAGGGCACTGCTTATTAGGTCTGTCATGATGAGTGCTTAAAACGGTCTCATTTTTGTGCTTAAAAGCATCAGAAGATATAGTTGGAGAAGAGTTACTGTTGATCTCATGCTGCTAAGCATCTAGTTACTGTGATTAAGTTGGTTATTTGCTTTGGAGGTTGAAGTAGGAGCAAGGCAGATAATACAGTTTTAATCTTTTCTGTGTCTACATGGGCTTTAACTAGAATGGTTTTTAACAGCAATGTTAAAATTGTATGTGAGTACCCCTCCTGTATTACTGAGGTGGCTCCCTATACTACTGAGCTTACTTTTTGATTTTAAACTTCATAACTGAAGTGGTCTGCCTTTATATTAGAGTAAGCTGCCTTAAAGTTCAGTTTTCATGTCTATTACAACTGGGACAGTTATGTAGAAGGTCATATCTGTATTTTTTGTTATCTCTGAACAAGCTTATGTTGTGTAGATTTGTATCTCAGAGGGGTTTCTCTTTGAGTAATAACATGCCACTTACATCCTGAAATTGTTTTCTCATTGTAAAGAATGGCCTAGTCTAAATCGAGCAGTTCATAGAATTGCCTCTGAATCTCAAAGTACCTAGTTTTTTTTTGCTTTTTGCCTTTTAAAATATCTTTCTTTTAAACTAATTATATAAAATTGTAACAGAAACACACTTGAAAAAACACTGACATCTTTAAAATGAGATTAGCAATTACTTTAGAAAATGCAAGCAATTCACATAGAAATTCAGTTATAAATTCATTTTCTGTGGATTTTTGGGGATTTGGTGTGGGTTTTTTTTTTTTTTTTCCCAGCAAAATAATGAATATTTTCAACACTATATGAAGGAAAGCATTTTATGGGGAAGATACTAATATATAGACACAGATGCTCTCCTGCATGGATGTATAAAGCAGTAAACTTTACTGAAAGTAAAAAACATCTGAGTAAAGAATTGTATTGGAATTCATTTTGATTTAGCAACACCTTATACATACATGCTTTTAATATAGGCAGTCTTGCCTCTTTCATTGGGCTTTTTTAGTTCTTTTGTACTATATGTCCATTGAGGTCCATGGAAATGGATCCTATTGACTTCCTTTCAGGCTGTTAAAGCATATGCTCATTTTAAAGGCCTATTTTTATCATGCTTCAGTGAAAAAGATGGAATTATTCATATGATGAAATCTCTCTACTGAATCAAGTTCATAATTAGAGCTATAGTGAAAAATCATTCCAGTCTGGCCAAGTTCTTGTTTCACATTGTCTCGGTAGATTTATATTGTAGTTAGATACCAGAAGAGTGTTTTAAAAAAAAAAAAATCTTAAGTCCTTCAATGTTGGATGTCATTGTTTTCTGAAGTTTTAACTAGGATAAAAAGCACTCTGGTACAGTACCATTCTTTTGATGTAATTACCTATTTTAATTCTCATTAAAAAATTAAAGTTAAATCATGGCATATAAAATAATGAAGCAAAGGCAGAAGTGGGAATAGCATCTCTTAAATTAATTCACATCAAATGAGAATAAATATACTAAGGAAGGAATGTCAAGAAACACAGATTTTTGTGTATGAAATGTAACTATCATAACAAACACAGGTTTTGCCCTTACATGATCATGCTGCCCATGTCAAAATTGAAGTCCCCAGTGTGTATGTACGCACTTTTTTTCTAACCAAATGTTTAATGACCAGAAATCAGCAACAATGCCTGTAAATGTTGCCATGTTTACTTATAAAGAGTTTTGTGAATATAGAGTCTCCAAATTACATATGTCTGATGCAGGAAATTATGCTTACGCGGGAAGACTGAAGCATAACTCCGTGCTAAGGGTATATCACAGATTCCTCCCTCTCTCATACCTATTTTTCCTTTTTGGAGTATAAATACTGTCTATCTATTTCTTCAGTTGCAGTCTGCATCTCTTTGACTCCTCATCTACTTTATCGCTTGCCTTTGTCCCAGATAGTTTTTAGGTGCAAAATAAGAAGACACTCCTCAGTTATTCCTGAATGGCACACTGAACTTAGTTCAAAATGTTCCTTTATATGCGTTACAAAGTAGCTCTTAAAGATTTGACATCTTTGCAAAAGCAACAAAAGTAAAAAAATCTGATATACTGGCGCTTGATTTGGAAGAGACGTGTTAATCAAGAGAAAGAAAACAAAGATCAGTTACAAGTGAACTCTTTCAAAATTATGTGGAGACTGAATATACCATATTAGAGGCCCAGAACAAATACATAGTACCTATCAGAAGACTTGGCAACAGCTGCAGAAAGCTAAAATGCCTGAACAATCATGTGAATGTAAATAAAAACAAAATAAATTTAAATCAGTGAATTTAAACTAACAGCATGTAGCAAAGCTTGCAAGAATTGCATGGAGAGCCCCCTTTTAAATGGGTCACGTTGGGCAAGCCTTAAGAGACTCTGTAAGATGAGCCAGAAATGACTGAAATCTTTGAAGAAGTGCTTGGTGAGTTCAAATTCATCCATGTTCACTGTGAAAGTAGGCAGAGGGATTCTTACTCCTACCTTGAGAGTTAACATCAGCGGTCTTCCTCACGAAGCACTGGCAGAATGAATAGCAATAAATCTTCAAAAAATATTCTTCCTTCTACTAAAGGTGATTGCCAAACTGCTGTCTGTGTTGTGTAACCATCCTAAAGAGTGCCTCTCTACAGACACCTACAGTCTCCTTTTCCCAACATCTTTCAAGTACACTAAGCTTTAGTTAGTGCAAACTTCTAATGCCATATGATAAACATCATCAAGGCAGTAGAGATGTTTATCTGAAGAGTTTTAGTGAGAATCTTGTTTGCTGGTAAACATGGATGGAAGGCACTAAACAGGTGAACTAAATCAACTGCATAATGTTTTATATGACAAGACAGTTTGACTTTTTTCACATGGTGTGGTTTCAAATCAAATCCCTGTGTGCTCTTGCCATCAGAGACTCCTGACATTACCAAAATGTTGAGACGAAATCTATTAATGTGTTTATAGTTGTATCACAACCTCGGCTGCTGTCATAGGAAGCTACAATTATTATTATGATGATGTATGCTAATTTTTATGATTGCCACAGTTTCTTCCTGAGTTCAACAGTCCCACCCACTGAGTTTTGACAGTCTGTCTGCCAAAGTCCGATATTACCCAGATAAATTTTCAAGGATCCAAAAGAGCCTGCTAAATACAGCTTGAAGATAGAAATGTTCTTTCCTACCAGTTACCATAAAAACACTTGTAATGTAGCCTCTGGAACCATTTTAATGTACAGTTATGAAGAAATACCTAACTGTAATGTTGAAGTGTAAGTATTTCAAAATAAACCTAGTACTTAGGGTACAGCCTAATTATTATAACATATTTAGTCAATAAGTTAACAAATACTTTTCAAAGATGTTGCAAGTTGTAGATGCACTGTTTTGTTGGTCTACTCGTCTTTGTTTCCAGATCGCTATTATAACTCATATTCTGCAATAGACTAAAGATGAGCATTTAATGAAGATCTCATGGTGTTAACTACTGTGCAATAAAAGTTGATGAGACCAGTTTTATACCAGTACTCCATTACTGTTAATTATTATTACCTTTGTTGCACACACTTGTTTCCAGCAGGGGCCTCATTGTATTTGATTGTGTTGATACAAATGAGATGGATTTTCAGAGATTATAATATATACAGGTGAATGTTAGAAAAACAGGATAGTAGTGTGATCAATATGACAGCTGATCCTCTCTTGATAATACAGTATTGGCTCTTTGTTACATAAACTGCTTGTCCACCAGGCTTGATTAATACTCCTCAGTCAATTTTTCTTGCCACGGTAGCACTGAATCTTCAGAAAGGAAGAACTGTGGTCCTGAAGACTAAATCAGGATGATGATTCCACTTGTAGATGAGGTGGCCCTTTCAGAGGACACCTCAGTCGTGTGCCCTGTAATAAACTGTTAATTAATGGCTAATAGTATCCACTCTTTGGCAGCTTGCTGTTGTCTGCCAGCTTGTCTCTTCTGCGTTTACCTGTGCCAACTTCCAAATTACTTGCAGTGAAACATCTGAAGGTGGGAATTTTTTTTTGAGATTGCTTCTGTGGCTTGACCTTGCTTTTATTTCCCGACAGACACGTTTCCCTGGCACGAGAAGTAATATTCCTTGATTCCAGCTGTTCCTCACCCGAAGTGAATTTGTGAGAGCCTGACTCCATCTGCATTGTCTCTGTTCAGGGGATTTCCTGAGGTTTTCTTCCCATCGGGAAACACCCGGGGGGCAGGGTAGGGCAGGGCAGGGCAGGGCAGGGCAGCCCGCGTCGCTCTCGCCAGCCCGGGGCGGGCGAACAGCGCGTGCGCGTCACCCGGCAGGTCAGCCCTCGCCACGAGAGCCCGGCATCCCTGGGCGCATCCCTGGGCGCATCCCTGGGCTCATCCCTGGGCTCTGCGCCCGCCCGCCCGGCTGCAGCTTCGCGGGTGGAGCTTTCCTGGGGGCACGCTGCCACCCGGTAATGGAGCTGCAGGCTGTACCCGTCTCTTTGGCTGGTGTCAGATGGCTGTGGTGAGCGCCCATGGGAGGTGTGCCCAGGCAGAGGACCTCCTCTGCCCAGTGACGGAACTCCGGGAGGGCTTAAGCGGGCGAACTATCAAGGGGTGTGAGAAAGAGACATCTCTGGAGTGGCACCCTGCCCTCTCTGAAACAAACCCACCGGGCAGCCAGAGCTCCTGATACAGAGGACTCATCCTCTATCTTCAGGGCTGAGCATGGTGATTTAGAGGACAGAGGTTAGCGGTGACAAGTTTCCACCTGATGTCACAGGCTCCCCAGGAGCCTCTCCACCGTCCCAGGTGCCCTTGTGAAACAGCTATGGGTTCTTACAGGAGGAACTGACCAGTTAATAACAAGCAAGATGGTTCACCCAGGCCAGGAGCACCACCAAGGGTTGAGTCACCCAAGACCACACGTCAAAACTGATTCTGCAAATAAAAATGGACAGGTCATTGTCATGGGTGACTCCCTTCTGAGGGGTGTAGAGGACCCAGGATGCAGACCGGACCTGGTTCATAGGGAAGTCTGCTGCCTCTTTGGGGCCCACGTAAAGGATGTGTCTAGAAAACTTCTCACCTTGATGAGGCCTTCAGATTATTACCTGCTTTTGGTTTTTCAGGTGGGTAGCAATGATGTGGCCAAAAGAACTCCAAAAACAAGAGAGACTTTAGGGCCTTGGGGAAATCAGTTAAGGGAGCAGGGGCAATGAACAGCAGGAGCTAGAAGCCATGGTGCATCAAGAAAACTATGATATAGTAGATATCACTGAAACATGGTGGGATGCACAACGTTTCAGTGCTTCAATCAATGTCTACAAGCTCTTCAGAAGGGATAGACAAGGAAAGAGAGGTGATGGGGTGGCCCTGTGTGTTCAGGGACTGCTATGAGTGTTTAGAACTTAATGACAATACAGTGTCTATGGCTCAGAATCGGGCGAAGGCCAACAAGGCTGATATTGTGGTAGGAGACTGTTATACACCACACAGTCAAGACAGAGAGGCAGATGAAACATTCCATAAGCAGCTGGGAGGAGTCTCAGCTTTGCCTGCCCTTGTAATTGTGGGGGACTTCAAATTCCCAGATAGCTACTGGAAATACAACACAGCAGAGAGAGAACAGTCGTGGGAGTGTGTCGAAGATAACTTCCTTACACAGCTGGTGAGTGAACCCACCAGGGAAGGCAATCTGCTGGACCTGCTCTTACTGAACAGAGGAGGACTTGTGGGTGATGTGATGGTTGGAGTCTGTCTAGGACGCAGTGATCATGAAATGATTGAGTTCTCCATTCTTAGAGAAGATGGGGGGGAGGCAGCATAGCTCTGCCACACTGGACTTCCAGAGGGCAGACTAATTTGTTTAGGAGACTGCTTGACAGAGTCCCTTCGGAGGCAGTTCTGAAGGGCATAGGAGTCCAGGAAGGCTGGACACTCTTCAAGAGGGAAGTCCTAAAGTTGCAGAGGCAGGCTGCCCCCCCCCCATGAACTGTAAGACAAGCTGATGGCAAAGAAGACTTGTCAGGCTGAACGTGGAGCTTTAGCTGCAACTCAGGGGGAAAAAAGGAGAATTTATGGCCTTTGGGAGAAAGGGCAGGCCACAGACAATGACTACAAAGATGTAGTGAGACTATGCAGGGAGAAAATTAGAAAGTCCAAAGCCCATTTAGAAATTAATCTGGCTTTGGCTGTGAAAGACAATGAGAAATCTTTCTATAAATTTATCAGCAGTAAAAGAAGGGCCAGGGAGAGCCTCCATCCTCTATTAGATGCAGGAGGAAACATAACTAGGGATGAGGAAAAGGCTGAGGTTCTTAATGCTGCCTTTGCTTCAGTCTTTAGTAATAGGACCACTTGTAATCTGGGAATCCAGTCCCCTGAGCTAGAAGAGAGAGTCCTTGAGCAGAATGATCCCCCCACAGTCCAGGAAGAGATGGTCCATGTTCTTCTACTCCACTTAGATGTATACAAGTCTGTGGGAGCAGATGGAATTCACCTGAAAGTTCTGAGAGAGCTAGCAGAGGTGTTCACCAAGCCCCTTTCCACCGTTTTTCAGCAGTCACTTCTGACCAGGGAGGTCTCAGCAGACTGGAAATTGGCTAATATACCACTGATTTGTAAGAGGGGCCGGAAGGAGGATCCAGGAAACTACAGGCCTGTCAGTTTGACTGTGGTGCTGGGGAAGCTGATGGAGCAGCAGATCATCCTAACATCATGCAGCACATGCAATCAGATGATCAGGCCCACTTAGCAAGTTTTTATGAAGGGCAGGTCCTGCTTGACTAACCTGATCTTCTGAAACATGGTCACCTGACTACTGGATGAGGGAGAGGCTATGGATGTTGTCTATCTGGACTTCAGTAAAAGCCTTTGACACCATCTCCCACAGCATTCTTCTGGAGAAACTGGCTGCTCGTGGCTTGGATGGGCATATGCTTCACTAGATGAAAAACTGGCTGGACGGACAAGCCCAAAGAGTGGTAGTAAATGGAGTTAAATCCAGTTGGTGGCCAGTCACGAGTGCTGTCCCCCAGGGCTCAGTACTGTGGCCAGTTCTGTTTAATATCTTTATTGATTACCTGGATGAAGGGATTGAGTGCATGCACTGTGGATTTACAGATGACACCAAGCTGTGTGGAAATGTCGATCTGCTTGAGGGTAGGGAAGCTCTGCAGAGGGATCTAAGGCTAGACTGACAGGCCATGGACAATGCTATGAATTTCAATAAGGCCAAATGCTGGGTTCTTCACTTTGGCTACAACAATCCCCAGCAGCGCTACAGGCTTTGGGAGGTGTGTCTGGAAAGCTGCTCAGCAGAGAGGGACCTGGGAGTGCTTGTTGCCAGCCAGCAGTGCGCCCAGGGGGCCAAGGAGGCCAATGGTATCCTGGCCTGTATCAGGAATAGTGTGGTCAGTAGGACCAGGGAAGTGCTTGGCACTGGTGAGGTTGTATTTCGAGGACTGTGTTCAGTTTTGGGGCCTTCACTACAAGGAGGACACTGAGGCGCTAGACTGTCTCCAAAGGTCAACAAAGCTGGTGAAGTACCTAGAGCACATGTCTTATGAGAAGTGGCTGAGATAGTTGGGGGTTGTTAGGCTTGGAGGATGCTCAGGAGACCTTATTGCTCTCTGCAACTGCCTGAAAGGAGGTTGTAGAGAGGTATGGGTCAGTCTGTTCTCCCAAGTAACAAGTGATAGAACAAGAGGAAACTTAAGTTGCACCGATGGAAGTTTAGATTAGATATGAGAAATAATTTCTTGACTGAATGGGTTATAAGGCACTGGAATGGCTTGCCTAGTGAAGTGATCGAGTCCCCATCCCTGGAGGTATTTAAGAGTCACGTAGATGTAGTGCTGAGGGATATGATTTAGTCAATGTCTTCTCAGTGTTAGGTTGATGATTGGACAAGATAATCTTAAAGGTCTTTTCCAGTCTAGGAAATTCTGTGATTCTTTCATGTTAAGATGCTCCCAGTCAATGCTTACTGGTGAACAGGTATCACAGACCACACTTGAAATGTACTTCTTATTCCCTGTTGATTCATAAAGATGAAAACATGCCTTCCTGTTTTGTAACAGGTGAACACGCTTTATCACTTTTCAGAATGGAAATCGTGTTTTAATCTAATAGAAAATTATTTGTGAAAATAGTTATTTTAAAAGGGACAGGCATTTCATAAATTTTTCAGTGATTTCTCAGTTTAGTCATAGAATCACAGAATCATAGTTCATGCTTAACACCATAAGATAACTTCCTGTCACTCCCAGGCAGGATGCAGATTAACTGTGTGTCAGGTGTGAAGGCCTCTGACTGGTTCCACGCACTGAGCTTTGTGCTGTGAAAAATACCATGGCTCCACTGGACCTGGCTCCATGCTGCTTCTAGCACTTCAGGAGCAGTTATCCACGTTCTGCCTTTTCTCTGGGGAGATCTAAATGGGGAATTGTCCTGGTCATCTGCATGTGGAAGACACAAGTTCTAAAGTTACGTAATGAGATTTGCCTCCCCTCTTCCCCCTGTCTTTCTTGTACCAGATAACTGGGAATTGATGGTGTCATATAGCAGAAATGTTAATGAAGGAAGGGGTTTTTTTTGCTAATTCTGGATTAAAGTATTTATTTTAAAGCCATTAAGCTATGTTTTGAATTTCTGCTATTTTTGGAGGCATGTTTTCATTCTGAAATGGGCACCTGTGGGAAATCATGCATCTGTAGGGTAACCTGCTCTTTTTGTTTTGGCATATTACACTGTGGGGCGTAGAGAAAATGGATAAAGTGAAAAATAATTAAAAAAAAAGGGTATATTCTCTCTCTCTCCCCCCTTTCACTCAGCTTCTCTCTTGGGTACACAGAAAGCTAATGCTACAAGTTATGTGCAGGAGAAAACATGATTTCAATAATCTCTTCAAAGATCCTACACAGAATCTACCACATGAAAGTTCTGTAAATCCATGAACGATGAATGCAAAGGCACACAAGTAGCAATGACCAGAGACCTTTGAAAATAACCAGATCTGTCAGAAAAGCTTGATATGGAGGAGGCTGGTATAGTATCTTTGGTTATTATGAGAAAAAAAGATGACTGAAGTAAGGAAGATGCTCAGGTAGGACTGTCCTGAAGCAAATATAATTCAGAAAAGATTTTAATATGTATATACAAGATGAGTGAAGGTTACAGCAAGTTGCACTGTTCCAAGCAAGGACTGTAGTGATTTTGCATTCTGCTTTATGGAAAATAATGGTGTTTCTAATTAGTCTCCTTTTTATTTCCGTTCACCGAGGCTTGGATTTCTTCCTCAGTCATATCTGTTCTTGCTGTTGCAGCTTGTGTGCTTTAAATTTCCTGCCACATGAATATTCTTTATGCTAATTTTTTTCTTTGCTTCCTTGTAAAATTTTTCTAGTCCTGTACCCAGCTTTTGATTCTATAAAGAGTGTAATATGCATATTTTAAAGTAGCTGTATAATATTTATGAAGACAGACAGAACTCCCACTTGTATAATACAATTGTGTAACTGCAGTAAAGAGCCCATACAGTGCTCAGAAAGCTCCAGGTAATAACACTTCCACATAGTCTGCATTGCTAAATTATCCATCAGGAGTGCATTCTCCTGGACAATGTTTAGCTAGTTTGCATGCTGTGTATTCACTCATGGAAGAAAAACCAGGAAGGTTGCTACTTGCTATGGACTTCCCTAGTTTTCTGATGAGTAGCTTTCTTGCACTAAAGAACATTAATGTGAAGTTTTTTCCCATTTATATGGGAGCAGAAAAACTAAGCTACTAGCCCCACTCAGCATGGCTTTATGAAAGGTGGGTCCTGCTTGACTAACCTGATCTTCTTCTATGACAAGGTTACCTGCTTAGTGGATGAGGGAAAGGCTGTGGATGTTGTCTATCTGGACTGCAGTAAAGCCTTTGACACCATTTCCCACAGCATTCTTCTGGACAAACTGACTGCTTATGGCTTGGATGCACATACTCTTTACTGGGTAAAATACCTGTCTGGATGGCCAGACCCAGAGATTGGTTCTGAATGGAGTTAAAACCAGTTGGTGGACGGTCACATGTGGTGTTCACCAGGGCTCAGTATTGGGGTGTGTTCTGCTTAATATCTTTATCAGTGATTGGGATAGAGGGATCAAGGGCACCCTCAGTAAGTCTGCAGAAATCAATAAGTTGGGCAGGAATGTTGATGTGCTTGAAGGTAGGGAAGATCTACAGAGGGGTCTGGACGGGCTGGATCAATGGGCAGATACCAATGGGACAATATTCAACAAAGCCAAGTGCTGGGTCCTGCTGGGTCACAATAACCCAGTGAGACATTACAGGCTTGGGGAAGAGTGGCTGGAAACTGCCCGTTGGAAAAGGTCCTGGTGGTGGCATTTGACAGTTGGCTGAAGATGAGCCAGCGTGTGCCCAGGTGGCGAAGAAGGCCACCAACATCCTGGCTTGGATCAGCAATAGTGTGGCTAGCAGGACTAGAGCAGGGATCATTTCCCTGTACTCAGGGAAATGTACTCAGAGGCTGCACCTTGGTGAGGCTGCACCTTGAGGACTGTGTTCAGTTTTGGCCCCCTCACTCCAAGAAGGACCTTGAGGGACTGGAGTATGTTCAAAGAAGGGCAATGAAGCTGGTGAGGGGTCTAGAGCACAAGTCTTGTGAGGAGCATCTGAGAGAACTGAGGTTGTTTAGCCTGGAGAAAAGGAGGCTCAGGGGAGATGACCTCTCTCTCTACAGCTTCCTGAAAGGAGGTTCGAGCCAGGTGGGGATCATTCTGTTCTCCCAAGTACTAAGTGACAGGACAAGAGGAAATGTCCTCAAGTTGTGCCAGGGGAGGTTTAGGTTGGACATTAGGAAAAATGTCTTTCCTGAAATGGTTGTCAAGCCCTGGACCAGTCTGCCAAGGGCAGTGGTGGAGTCCGCATCCCTGGAGGGATTTAAAACCTGTGGAGAAGTGATGCTGGGGTACATGGTTTAGTAGTGACCTGGGTTAATGGCTGGACTTGATCTTAAAGGTCTTTTCCAACCTGAATGATTCTATGATTCTGTATTTCTCCTGTGGTAGCATCTGTATCTTTGTGCTGTGAACTGGGACTCTGCTAGGCACAGATAAATGCATTGATGTTCTCTCCCTTACACTGTTTGGCTTGGAGTATTCCTGTTATTAAACTGAGGACTTCTGCCCCCAGGTGTCCATTCTACATTCTTACCTTTTGGTACCTTTTGGTTCCACTGCCAAGTGTGATTCTCCACATAAGAGATGTTTGCTTAGCAATCAAGGCACTTAAACCAGACTGATATTAAATTAGCCCATGTGAATGCAGTCGTATAGCATAGAGACCCCGAGAAGGATCTCTTTGCTATTCTGTGTTTCAGGGGTCAGACTGGAGAGATTTAAACGGGCCTTTAACTCTTTAGATGGAGGTACATTAGTGCTTGAAACGGGAGTTCTGACCTGAGTGTAACAGTGTGACACAAACCTATTCAGAAAGCTGTTCCTGGTGAAATTATTTGCAGTGAGTTTTGCCAAATATGTGTATACACATTGAGGTATTGTCTTTGTTCAGTGTTTGTTTTGTGTCTGACTACAAGCTTGTTGAGAAAAATGAGAAATGACTGTAAACAAAAATAGATTTTGAATGTTTCCCATTTCTCTGATCACTAGGGGTAGCTGTTCTTCGGCATTCTCTTAGAGAAAGTTACCTTAATCTCTATGTGGATTTGTCAAGAAATTATTAACTAACACAACTTGGATAACAAGCATTGCTGTCCTTCTAGGGCCATGTCATATGAGATATGTTACAGAGTCAGAGTAATTGCTTAATGACAAGGTTAGTTTTCAAAAGCTTTTGAACTAGCCACGTTTGATTTAAGGTATAAAGAATAAGAGGGACAAAATTCTAAACATACTCTTATTGCAGAATCTGAAAATGTTTAGAGCTTTTATCTTAATCTACAAGTGGAGCTTAGATATTTTCAAGGTTAAAATAGAGAACTTTAATTTTTTTTCATCATAACATTTTGCAGCCTGTAGACAGGAAATGTATTTTACAAAACTTACTGATCTTGATTTGTAATTGAATCAAGTTGTCATCATTGAGCCTTAGGTGATGAGTTTCTACAGGTAGCAAAACTGAGTAAGAAAGGCTTTAATTTTGTTCTGGCGTGTGTCCAAAAATGGAAGAGATTTTTGCAGTGTGTTGTTAGAACCATGGTGAATGATCCAAAAACTTTTGGAGGTTAAATTCTTCATGAGGTCACAGCTGCAGTCTGAGTCTTCTGTGCTGGCTTCTGTCACTTTGCAGTACATGTACTAATGAATTAATTTAAAGTCATTTTTCAGTTTAGGAACTTTTTATATTCATTTAAATATGAATTCCAAGACTGGTACCAATGTTGCCTGTTGCATGCACATAAAACTTACGGGATTTGCTGGCGTATTAATCAGTGCATTGAATCAGACTTTTGCCTCATTTAAATATGGATCAAAAATTGGATCAGTCTCATAACAATTTACTTGTTTTAACAGTGCATATCGTTATGCAGCAAGAACTATGACCCATATTTTTTGAAAGGTATGTTGTAGTTGGTGAGAGTTAGAGGATGCTAATTGCACTGTCTCTGTAATAGTAGAGACACACTTGGACCAAAGAATTTATTTCTTGAACTTCAGTTTCTCTTTCAAAGGACTGGAAAAAATCGCTTGATAAAACCCTACTTTGTAATTCCACATCGCTGCCTAGTAAGTCAACCTGTTGAAAACTACAGATACTGTTTCCAGACCTCCTTGTGTTAGCCTTCCTATTTTGTCATCTGACTTGTTCATGCTCAGCTTTCCATTTTCCATTACTGAACTTATTCCCTAAGTGGGAAGCTGCTCCTTTTCTGCCTCATACTCCAGAGTTGGTTGATGCCTTCATTTTATGGCAATGTCTTTTCATATCATGCTTGGAAGTGGATGAGGAAGTAGCTTTGAAGTGATGACGTGGACTTTAATTCTGATTAGGACTTTCTAAGTTCAGGGATGTCAGTATTGTATAGAACAATCTCAGAAATTTAAAGTGAGCAAGAACTGTCAATTTCTGTCATTCTCTGCCCTTTGTTGAATGTTCTGTAGGATTGATGCTAGGTTCTAGTTGCTTGATTTTTGTTTGCTCACTGGTTTCCATCATATATAATTTAAAACCTCTGAGTATACTGTTCTTTGGTATTTCAATTATATATGAAAATGAAAGCAAAGTGTTGTTTCTACTTCTCAGCGGCTTGTTCCTGTTTTCTTTTTTAGCTTTAATCAACAAAGTTGCCTATGGTGTATTTAGGTTTACCATCTCTTTCAACTAGTGCATTGAATCTTTCAGTTTTTTTGTCTTGTGTCTATTTATGCTCAGGATACAGATAAAATGTAAGTGTATTTATCTTTTAAAATTATATTGGATGCCATTAGGTAGGATAATTTTTTAGTAGAAGGAATTTGTCAAAAGCATAGCATATATTTGTATCTTGTCCATTTCACAACAACATAATTGCTAACAAACTAATGTTAAAACAGTTAATAATGTTAAATTAAAAGTGCAACATTTTCAGTAAATGCCATAATTAATACACAGTGATAAATGGATAAGGATATTTTTCATATCATAGGATCTTTACTTCCACGTATGAGCAATAAGGGGATATTATTCACTGCATTTCATATAGCCTGTTTACCCTATGCACATAATTTCTGCTCTCACCTAAGCAGTGATAACGACTGCTTACTGCAAGAACAAGAACAAAGCTAGCATGGCCATAAGCATCATCTTTTGAGATTTTGTAGACTACATACATATTTACGTATTCTAAACAAAACCTGTGCTTCCTCATTTTTTTAAGAATACTACAACCTCCTTCCCTCTCAAAACTTTTTGAAACATGGACATAAATACCTAGATGCTTCAAATACATATTGTCCATATATCGTCAGCAACTTTTTGGAGCACGTGGCTGTTGGGCTGCTTATAGTGGATTTAACTGACATATTTTAAAATCTGTCTTTTGTCCCATTCTTTATAGCCTCCATCTACCTGTTTTTCTTCCAATGCCATTAAAGAAAGAGACTGCTGTTTTTTAAATGCTTGAATATGCCATGGGTTTACCACTGATACACAATGATGGTTTGATGAAATCACTGTTATGTTGGACGTCTCTTGGTTTTGGGATTTGGACTTGGATCAGTATGTAAGATATGAAGTGATCCTGTTTGTGTAATTTACAGCACAAAGTTTTTTCCATTTTCTTTGGATTGTCTCCTCAGGTTAGTGCAAATTGGTCATAGCTTGTGTGCCCTGTAGGTCTGTCTTCTCTTCTCTCTTGATCTTTCAGTGAGCAAAAGCAGGTGCCCTGAGAAGATTAATGGGATTCCCCTAAAGAAGGAGAATCTTTTAGATGGCACCTGTTCTGATAAAATAAGCTTAATGTCTTTAGGTAATGAGAAGTAGTGTGCAGTGATCATGGCATGTCCTTTATTGCCATCTTCTGACTTCAGGCAGTGGCATGGTTCTTTATGGCTTTCTTTAGCTGCTATGGTTTCACTAGATGGTGTGTGAGGATCCTGGTCTTTCATAAGAAGAGCATTCAACTTTTGTCACTTTCATGTTGGAGTGTTTTGTTTGGATTTTCCTGTCCATAGCCTTGAGTTTGAGTTATGTCAGTGCGTGTCTGTGGTAGAAGTTACGTGTTAAGTTCCCTTTTGAGGTTTCTTGAGTGTAGCAAAAATGTCCTGTATATTTAATTTGCTGATGTTATGGATAAGCATAAAATAAATGTACCAGTATTATTAAAAAAAACAAACAAACAGAAAAAAACCCCAAAACAAACAAAAAAAACCCCCCACAAGCCTGAGTTTGACAGTCTTGAACAAGTAAAGCCAAGCCTCAGTGCTGTAAACTTGTTTCGGTCCTGAATACCCTTGTTATTCATGCCTTGTGAGTAGGAAACAACATCTCTTCCATAATTTATCATTTAATTTCTCGTTCATAATTATAGAACAAACCATGCCTGGAATATTTGCTTTTCTTTTTATGTTTAGCTTTCCCATTCTTTTTTTTTTTTTTTAAAAGATTTTGATTTGGGTCTTATTAACATTCTTTGCAGACACACTTGTCAGATCATATTTGCTCTTTATGTAATGTGGATTATTACAGCATCCATTTTCTCTTATGGTATCAGCACAATCTGACATAAAGCCTTTTCACGTACAGCTGCTTTTGTATTTTCTTGGATCCCATTAATGTAGTTTTGTTCAATTATTATTTTAGTTTGTTTTAATATATAACACTGTCATGTGATTGTAAAGGTATTTTGTCTAGTTTGGAACACATACTGTAGTTAAAAATGAACATATGCACCCTTTAATATCCCTGAAAGATAGACACTTAAATGTCTACCTTCAGTGTGATAAACTTAAGTAGTTCCTTAAAGGAGATATCCACAAACGCTTGTTTCCGGACAGTTCTTGTTGTGGCAGTTTAGAATCACAGCACACTGAGGTGTAATGGATATAATAAGTGTATTTTAAAGATGATGCCAACCTGAAGTTAGACGTTCAGCACTGAAGTTTTTTAATATGTTTTTTATTTTCATAAAGAGGATACTTTTTGGTTTTGATTTGAAACTGATTCCACTTCTCCCCACCCCAGGCATAGCATTTTACTTGTGATTTTAGAATAGGAATGTAGGGTTATCTTTTGGTACAACAAGCATTGAGTGGGAGGGATTACAGAAGAAAGCCTGCTTTCTGCCATACTATTCATATGTACTGTCTGCCAAACTGTATGGTAGTAGGTATTTTATTCATGAAAGCCTGAAGTAAGGTGAATACATCTAACATTATATTCATTCTCAGAATATCATTCACAGTTTCACTATGTGCTAAACTCTCTTTCCACAGCATTTATTAACAGTATTTTGCATGGTAAAAGTAATAGACAATTTAGTTTTATTTGATTTGCAGTGTTTGAACAGGCGGCTCTCAAATATGGTAAACTGTCAGGTTAGTCACTCAGTTCTGTGCACCTGCTGTTTTCAGGTTTTCATTGGATCAGCTTGTAGTATTGGCAGCTCTTTCAGTCCAAAGAGTGTTTATAAAATAAACCAAATACAGTCTGTCATACTGTATTTATATTTGCCGATGAATGCAATTTTCAAATGTTCATATTTGAACATTTAAATAATATATCTGTGTATCATTAAATGCATAGATTTATATTTAATAGCAACAAAACTTGAAGCAGCAGGGAGACGGTGGAGTTAAGATTCTTCTTCACACTTATGTCCTATCAGCAGGACGCATACTAGCACACTCTTTAAATGCATGCTTCAGTACTGTTTTCTCAACATGAATGATGTTTCATATACCACACAGTAAACGAACAGTCACTTTCTGAAGTTTTTTCAATTTACTGATGCTTACCATTGGGAGATCTACGTCCAGCTGTTTTTAGGAGGATGATATAAGTGTGTAGCAAGCTGTGTCTGGGCCTGATAGTAAACTGCTGAAAGGAGCCATCCTACATGAGTCAGAGAATGTTATAAAAGTCTTATAAAACTTCTGTGACTGGTCTGAGATTATAACTCTAGATGGCTTCTGTGTTGCCACCTGGAGCTCCGTCATCACTTTTATTACATATGGCTTTTGTCAGGGTGGTGTTACCATCAGTAGTTGCACAAGAAACTTTGTCTTCCAGCTAATAAATGAAAATGGTAAGTGACTGCACCTGTTGTTAGAATATATACAAGGACTTGCAAAGAAGTAACAAGACTCCCTTACCAGTAAACTGTTCCTTGAAGTTTGCAGTCCGTGTGGACAGTTGTCTTCCACTTCTTTCTTATTCTTTATGTGGCAGTTGTATAGTTGAGAGTTAACTGAACTGATACTCTGACCTACATACACTATGTTGAGGAGCAATAAGGAAGGTCTGAGAGTGAACACTCTGTAGATATTATAAGGAAAAAATTCAAATCTTATATAGTGGTGCGTGAAAGTGCCCACTTCCAGAGTATGCAAACAGCCTACCTTTTAAGACCCTGGTTACGTGTCATTATAACACAACCTGAATATTTCTTTAATGTAAATGCATCTGTCTGAATTTATGTGTACATTACAACCAGGGAACAATATTTGCAACAATCCTACATAACCTTTTGCTTTTCATTTTCTAACTTTGTGTATTTTTAACATTCTTCAAACTTCACATATTCTTCAGTAACATAGATTTATAGAAGGAGGAGGTTACTCAATAGATTTCATCCATGTATTTAATTTATGTAATTGAAAGTGAAGAGATGACTATAAATCTTAAAGAAAAAACTGTTCTTTGAGCTCTGTGATATTACAGCATTGATGAAAAATCTCACTTTATCCTATTTTTCTGACATTTTAAAAGATTCTTTTCTCACTTTTTTTTCGACTCTGTGGTGGCAGAGTGCATCTCCAGTATTATGCCAATAAAGGTATACCAAGTGGATATAAGAATGCTTGTCTACCTTCAACACAACCTTTACTAGACCTTGGGTTTGTACTTTGTATTGATCTCTTGATAAGACATAAATAGCCTACTTTTAAAGTATGTTATCCTCCATTAAAAACCTAATTTGAATTTGTTAAGTATTTTTGTTTCTGACAGGATATGTACATTCAGCAGCGATATCCATGAAATTACCTCATATCATTGGGTATTCAGACACCTTGCATGATTCTGAGATAACTGGTGTTGTTACAAAATATTGTCACCAGATTAAATTCCCCTTCAGAAAGCATTTCTGTTACCCTTTGCTATATTATGTATGGCTGCCTAAAAGTATGAAAACTACTGTTGAAATCAGTAGGCCATACCTCTACAGAGTATGTTCCTCTTGACCTCCAAACTTCATCAGTCTGCATGACTCTTACTTTCTGTAGCCACAAGTCACCATACTTCTCATATCTTTTCTTCTATCTATGTATTACTAGATCTCCTTGATCTTTCTGCTAATATTAAGGACTTTTTATTTTGCTTTTCTTGGTCTTCACTGGTGCCTGTCAGTTAAAATCTTACTCTGTACAATTAATGATGCAACAGCACAAGATTTTAACTTAGACCCATTTCTCTTAAACCTTTAGTGAATCTTTCTTCTGCTCCTAGCTTTACCCAACATAAATCCTAGTTACTTCTCTACTGATCCTATTCTAGTTAGATACTGTTATTTTCTTGCCTGTTTTGCTTACTTTTTTATGGAGCTGATGACAATTGTATGCAAATTTAGGTTAATTTTCAGTACATTAATTCTTTGGCTAATTAGGGATGTAAACGATTAAAAAAAATGAAACATGAAACTTGGAAATCTTAATTTAAGGAAAATTTCTCTACAATGTTTAAACTAAAAGTCCTGTAGAAAAAGAGCTTCTGGTATGATCACTTCATTAGAACGTAAAAAATGTTGCATGCCGAGTTTGAATTTTTCTGCAGGTATATTTGGGGGGTTTTCTGTGTAAAAATAAATAGGGGGAAAAACCTCAGAGAATTTCTGCATAGAACTGCAGAAAAATATGCCCTGAATAACAGACTTTCTTGATCTTATGTGGGATTCTGCAGATCCCTGCCCTGTAGGAGACTGTGATTTTCACTTGTCTTCCCTGCATGCCATCACATGCAGCCTCCCTTGCTCCATTTGTTAGCTGCTGCATTTAACAAATTACCTTTTCTTTTTTTTTCTCTCTTGTATTACAGAAACCCAGGATCTTCAAACTTGTACTGAGAGTATAATCTAATAGCCACAGTAATGCTCTGGCTTCTCACTGTCCAAATCAATCTGCTAAATAAATGGCTATGCAATGGCCCCTTTCCTGGCAGTCACCAGCGTAAAAGGATCATTCAAGTGCTCTTTTATCAATCTCTTTCATGTTCTTTCCTGCATAAGTGCTAACAGCAGAAACTCTGATGTAGAATAGATTTTCTCTAGTTAACAGTAGTGATTTTTTTTTTTTTTTAATAGCCTTTGAGTATAGAAAACATTTAGTCACAAGCTTCTGGGAATAACACCTTGGAGTCATTTCATTGTGTTGCTGTAAATAATGGTATGTTTTGTTCAGGGGTGACTGATAGTACTGAATTCACCTGTTGAAGTGATTGCATCAAATATTATTATTTGCTCTGACAATCCCCAAAACCTCTTATGTTGCTATCTCTTTATCTTATAGTTCTCTGTGTAGACAAGATATGTATAAAGGAAATCATACAATCTGTAGGATGCTGATGACTGTTTACCTGAAGTATTTGTAAATTTAAGAGCTAAATGTTTAAACCACTTGCTTAAGTCCTCTCCCTAAAGGCTGAATTTTCATTCACTGCACATTAAGTGACTCCCAACCTCCTAGAGTCACATATTGAATCATAGTATGGTGTTAAATTAATTAAATTGCTTTGGATTAGAAAGGGAATAACTAATACATAATTACATGGAATTACGGTTTTTGTCTGTTTGGGCTTTCAGCCTTTAACTTTATTTGAAAGTATGGTTATGAACAAAAGCAAATCCATAACATGTTAGTTGAAACGACCAAACTTTGCCTGGTTTAGAGCTGAGGTCTTTGACAAGTAGCTATTTTCATAAGGTTTCTGTCTGTAGACCAAGTTCTGTCATGCTTCCGCCCATGTTTGAAACAGCTTCCTTCAAATCATTCCACAGAAATATTATAGAGTATGAGTTACGTGCAAGTGAAATGAAATGTGGTGTTTTGGCTTTTTTAATAATTACAAGTGAGATTTCCTTTGTTTATGGCCATGTGCGTAGCTGAAATCTCAGATCAAGGGAATCAGGGAAATAAATCTTCACTACCGATCCATGGTGATACAAAAATACGCTGGTTTTCTGTTAAAAGAAATATCATATCTGAGTTATAACTGGCCATGGATGGGATCTTAGAGATTATCTCAGAATAATATGTCAACATAGCAAACTTCATAAAGGAAGAAAAAGAAATTACCTGCTTAGTTTTACTGTTCTGCCTTCCTTATCTCTTCATGTTACTCCTTGTTCTAATGGGAATATAAGGAGAAAGTGTGATGTTATTGGATGGTATGGAGTGGCTGTGAGGAACGGAAAGAGAACTTATATTTGTAATCACTAAATATATATTTTAAAAAATAGTGTGTGTGTGTATATATACAATGCTGATTTATTTGAATGCTGTTACACTTCTCTTAAGTCTACTGGAATCTATTTACATAGTACGTAGCGCATTAAAATACCCCATCTAAACCCACAATATGACTGGTTTTGTTGTGTTGAAAAATGCAGCATGTGCCTTTGCTTTCCTGCAGAAGTACCACTTTGGAACTTGTCCTAACTCAGTCTGTCCCTAGGTATGGAATATTTTGAGTAGCCTAGTGATGGATATTTTTCCCTGTTTATGACTCCTGGTTAAGACCATAACTTTTTGATTTAGAGTACAGCTAAGACCTTTAAACAATCTGGATGAAAAGGACTGTCTCAGCAGCTCTGATATATTTTATTTTGAATTTTCTTCCCCCTCCATCACCTTCTTCCTTCTCCTAACAGCATATAATCTCTAGGCAATTTATATGGTAGTTCATCATAGGAAAGTCTCATGCTACTGCTGTAGGATGAGCTTTTCTCCAACTAATTTCCTTTTTTTCCTGCTGTAAAACTGCTGAAACACTTTAGTGAATAGTAGATGGATATTCAATTAAAAACATCTGTACTGGGAACTTAAAAAATGACTTTTTAGTAAAAAGCAGATTAGCCTTAAGTATGCTTGTTGTTGTCAGTTCAATAGTTTGCATATTGCTCTATTTCTAGTTACTTTCTGCCTTTCCTTCCTTTTCTTGGTGAATTATAGTGACATCTCATTAAAATAAATTTAACTTTTTTATTTTATTCCCTGCCAATTCTTCACATAGTTTTAAAGTTGAAAAACAAACCAAAATAAAATACCTTTATGATTTCTCTATCAAGTGTAAAGACGGTCATATTTCAAATATGAAGTATCTGTGACTTTTGATTTTGCATTAGAAATAGGAAGTGGTAATTACAGTTAATTTGCAACAGCCCAGTTATAATGTATTCACTTCTTAAGACTTTTTTCCACAAATAAGTAGTAGAAAAACATGGGGTTTTTTTTAGGATGACCATGGAATCATGCTGAATTTTTCTAAGATTGCCAATGTGAAAGAGGAAAAACTGATATAATGAGATATGTGCCTTATATATTGGTACAAAAGGATAAAAATGGAAAGCAGCATAGGTTCCTCCTTCCCTCCTTTGGCTTGCTCACGATTACTTTCAAGAGTATTTAAGATTCTGATTCTCTTAACAGAAACCAGGGATACAGCTCTGTCCTTTGAGACATCCTGGCTACCCTATTCCCATTTCAGTTGTCTGACACTAATGTTTTGGGAAGTGGATTAGAATGTGCAATATTATACATATCCGAGCAACATAACTCTGAGATTTTAGGATTAATTAGGATTAATTAATAGGATCTGGATTAATTAGGATTAATTAATGGGATCTGAAAATTTATGGGGTTTAACATTTTGTTTGGGTTGGGGTTTTTGGTTTGGATTTTTCTTTTTTTAATTAAATGTTTATACATTTTAGATAATTATTCTGTTGGTTTTTTAGGCTGTTTCATGCATGCTTATTTAGAATTACACTTTTTTTGAAGTATTAGGAACTAGATATTACTGAATACTAAAGGAGAGTTATACTGAGAGGCTTTAAATTCAAGAGTTTTCCTGTGTATTGATTGAGAAAGGGTAATTCAGCCAATGAAGAGGGCCCTCGATACTCCAACTGATATCAATAGAGGTTGATGTAATTAATTTCTTATGGGGTACGTCTCATCTCAAAGCATTAGATCCACAGGGAACTGTCCATGATGGCTTGAAGAAGAAAAAAATGACAATCTCATATTGAAGATGTTGTGGAGAAAAAAAATACCTATAATGAGAAACAGTTCCACATGAAAGATTCCTTATATGCTCAGTTGCATATGATTTTTTGTCCCCTTGTGGCTGAGTGTGGTTGTTGTTGTTGTTTTGTTGGGTTTTTTTTTGGGTTTTTTTTTTTCCATTTTTAAATACACTTACTTGTTCACATAAATAGGTTTTCTTGAGTCAGGTGTCTTTAAAAAAAATGCACTAGACTTGGTTTATTAGAGTAGGGAATCTCTGTTACCAAATAAACAGTGATTTTCAACTTAAAATACTTGTGGGTTATTAATTATTTGTGTTTCCTATATTAATAAAGAAAAGTAATAAATATACTTGTAGATGAATTTCCTTTTACAGGCGTTTGATGTACAATAAAAATATGAATTCAAATGCTGTATGAAAAGGCTTGGAAGCTTTTGCCTTTTCAAAGGAACTTTTGTTCTTTAAAATGTCAGAAATGTCAAGTTTTACCTTTACTGTCTTGTTAGAGGATTCCTTCAATAACTTCTAAAATGTTCATGTAAAAGATTTCTCAGAAAACAGTTAATAGGGTGGCACTTCTGTGAATCCTTAAAGATTTCAGGGGAAAAAATTAATAGAAAAATGTTCATATAAGTGTTCATGCATCTAAACAGTCCCAATATTTCAGAAGGGTTATTTTCACTCAGAGTTATTCCTATCCATTTTCAGCATGAGAAACAAAGACACCTTTTTTAAAGTTTGTTTAAAAACATGAGAGATACTTGAAAACTAGAAATGTAAACAACTGTCTTCCTTTTGTGTTCAAATTTGATACAGACTTGTCCATTGAGGTCTATAGCTTTGGAGAAGATCATAGTTTTGGTTTATTCAAGTAACATTTGACCTTCAATGAGGGATCTTGTTGTTGGAAGTTGTACTTTAAAGAGCATGTTGAAAATTTTGATACAATATTGTTTCCATTAATTCTGCATGTAAGGGGTAAATATTCCCAGGGCCTATTGATATACAAATTGGTACAAGGAAGTGCAAAGAAGTTCGTAACAGCATTTAAATTTCTTTGATTTCTCCTATTGATTACAAGAGTCTTTGTTCCTACTGTGCTGTAACTGTAGGATTGGCACTGAACAGAAATGAGACTGAAGGATTTATGAGACTGAAACTAGACAAGAAGGCATTAAGAAAGAAAACTTACTTAAGGGGTCTCTTCATATTAGATGGAACTAGGAAACCAGATGCATTTGGGTGCAAAGAGCAGTTTGATGAGAAGATAGCTGAGGCTTGGTTTTTACATTCTGATAACAGTGTACTTAGGGTGCCCCAATAAAAACAGGGACTCTGAAGTCCTAATGCCAGAGATGCTGTGCTGTGCAGATTCTGCAGGTAGCAGGGGCAGTGCAGGGGGCAAGGGGGCAGGGAGGAGGCTCATATGGCAGCCTGGTGGCAAGCAGATTGACTAGAGTAAAGCACACTGGCTGGAGAAGTGTTTATGTTATATGGTTCTAGTTACCTGTTCCTCAAGAGGAGGTGTCAGAGGGAGGGAGGCTATCAGTATGACAACAGCATGGAAGATGGAGGTTATTCAAACACTGCTGATTTAGGCCATCCGTGTTTCATCTTTCATCAGGATGTTTCTGGGGCCCTATTACTGTTCTTGATCTGTGGCTGCCCCAGTCTTGGCACTTCTCCCAGGTGTTTCATAGGCAAGCACTCATCTCCCATTTCTTCATTCTTCATGTGACGTTCAAGGTGACAAGTCCTTTGCCTTCCCCCAGCAAAGAATCTAAGCAGTGAAATTAGTTTTATTTGGTTGTTGATGGCTGAAGCATTGGATTACTAATTTTGGCAGAGGCAAACCTGCTGTAATCAAGTTGACAAAGCTCCTGGCCCTTCTCTGTTAGTAAGTTTTACTATATATGAAGACTGCAACAGGATTGAACTGCATCTTCACTTATAAAATGTTATGGTTTGAGGTATTTTCTTTTGATACAGATCTTTGCAGTTGTCTTTACTTTGTTGAATTGCACAGCAGGATTTGAAAGATCAGTGTTTCTATGAGCTGAGTATGAAAAAGAAATCTTTTTTTTTGTCTTTGTATAACGAATCCATGCATGGAATTTTCCTAAGTAAAGGTAACATTGTTTCAACACACATAAGAAATTGTGAAACTGCTTTTTATACAACTTCTCTCTTATCACTATTATGGTTTTGTCTGGAATTGGGCTAGAATTCAAAATTACTTCATAATTCAAAGAGGAAACATGTATAAACACCATATAGCAAAAAATGTAAAATGCTAAGTTGTAATGACAGACATAAAATGCCAGGTATCTTTATAGGGACTGTGACTTTGTTTCAATATCCTGTTTGGATTGGGTGAGGGTTTGTTTGTTTGGTTTTTTTTTTAAGGTAAAATGTACTGGACCCTATTATTATTGACTATAGGATTATTGTCAGTCAACACATAGCCAGAAATGATCAGTCATTTAATCAGAGCTCTCACATTCCTTAACTTATCATAGTATTGATTGCTGTTTACCTTTTAGCTTGACTTTTTCTTTTTTCTTTTTTTTTTTTTTATATATTTTCATAAATGTGCTAGTCTTTTTAAAAATAAAATTGTCCTTGGATACCCTGGACTAAATCAAAAGATGTTTATCACAGTCATGGTGCAGCTGATGGAGATTAGCAATAAAATTCATGCTAGTGGGTTGGATTATTTTTCTGTTAAGTCCTCCCAAGCTTGTAGAAGAGTTTGGGAACAGACACAACCCAGGAAACAAAACACATGCTTAGATTCTGGTGTATAAGTATGAAATTCTATTCTCAGGAGAGGCTTTGAGTACAATATGAATTAAGGCTATAAAGTTGTTTTTAATCATGTATGTAATTTTAAACAGTGAAGCATCATTGCTTTCTTTCAACTTCTGTTATTTCAAACTGATATGTAAGCCCGGGAATACAAGATGAACTTACACCTCCATATCCTCAAACACCAGGAATGCTCTGAATCTCAAGCCTGTTTTGTGTGTTTACAAATAACTCTTTGTTACCTGTATTACTGGAGAGTGGAATATAGTGTAGAGATGTTCAGATCATGTTTAGTTTCACTATGCATTGTTTTAGTGTGCACTTTTAAAATAGTAAATCTGGTATTTTTCAGATATTTAAAAGTGTAATCATCTAGTATAGATCTTGAACTGTTACTGTAGCATACGTATTTTAGATGGAAGTCTACAGAGGAATATAAACCTAACTTAAAGTAGTAATTCAGCATTCAAAGGTATTTGGGACCAATCTGGAGAACATGGCGCAAGGCCATTGGTTCTTGACAACTCCCTAGTTGTCAAGTCCCTGTAGACTCTCTAGTCAGGTGTCTCTCTGACTTTAACAGACTGTGCAAAACTTTGAAATACTTAAATCTTTGTAGGAAGGATTTATCCAAATAATAATGTGGTTTTTTGAGTCTTAAATTTCTTTAAGACAGAAGGAGAGTCTGCAGTTATGTGGTTACCCACATTCTGGATGTGTCCACATTCTACAGTCAGAAGCTGTATTTTACAGTGTATTTGGCTCTTGGGAAAAACATGAGGTGAAGAATAACTTAGTTAGGTTTGCCTACTTAGACACAGACTGTTGACAATTATGTTTACAATTTGCAAGTAAAGTAATTTTTTTTCTTGTTCACTGTTCAGTATTATTATACCACTTGCTGAGTGAGGTTATTTCATATTAGCTGCTTCAAAGATTTAGGTTTTCTTAGAGTTTCTATATTTCATTAGTTGCCACCTTTTTAAGTTACATCTTACTGGATAACTTTTAAAAAAAATGCCAGTATTATACATTGATTCTGTCTTCTTGGAAAAATAGACTCTAAATATAAAGCTTTTAAAGGATGTGCCAATGTGGAACTGCATCTTTGTCATGCGAAAATGCATAGGCATAAGCTGAGTTGTATCCACAATGTTTTTACTGGTTGTGTTTACCTAGCAGTTTAGCAGGGATCGATTTTGTTGTCAAGCCTGAAAATAGCTTGCAAAACATAGTAGAAGAGTCATTATTTACTTTGGTTTCAATACAAGCACTAGTATGAGAAATGGTCACATTACTATGAAATAGAAAGTCAGTACCTACCTTAGGGATTCCTTGCAGGTTTCAAGGTGGAGTTCAGACCTCTCTCCAAGACCTGTGTTTGATCATTTTTTCCCTGCGAAAGCTATAAGCCATGTCAGAAACAGAAAATAGTAGGAAAATTTTGAAGTCATCCTGAATATATAAGCTCAATTTTTTAAAGTAATTGTTCCTTTCAGTTGATAGAGAATGTACCAATCATTTTAAGGCATTTATTACATTATGCATTAATTTTTAATATAGCAAGGAAAATAACTCTTGACTGCAGTATGATATATTGTATATAACAAGGTTATACACCTAGATGCCTACCAAGATATTAGTACTTTTGGTTTCACTAGTATTTATTTCAATATGATTTACAAAATGAGACAGCCATATCATAGAATACCAGATTGGAAGGGACCTCAAGGATCATCTAGTCCAATCTTTCAAGGTGTAAAAAAAAAAAAAAAAAAAATTTAAATGAGATGTCCCAGCACCCTGTCAAGCTGAGTCTTGGGAGATTATTCCAATGTCTAATTGTTGTTATGGTGAAAAATTTTGTTCTGGAGTCCAATGGGAATCTCCCCAGACATAACTTGTACCCATTACCCCTTGTCTTTTCCGTGTGACTCCTTGTGAAAAGGGAGTTTCCATCTTCTTGATAGCCATTTTTTATGTGCTGGCTCATGGTAACAAAGTCTCCCCTAAGCCTTCTCTTCTCAAGGCTGAACAAACCCAGTTTTCTCAGCCTTTCTTCATATGGCAGGTCTTTCTTCTCTCTCTCTCCATCCTGTCCTGTTTTTTTTTGTATAGCGGGGTCCAAAATATTCACCAAAACTGAATGGAGTACTCAAGGTATGGTCTGACCAGCTCTGAGTAGAGTGGGATAATGACTTATTTATATGTGATGGTCATGCCCTTGTTAATGCAACACAGTATCCTGTTGGCTTTCTTTGCTGCTGCAGAACACTGTTCACTCATGTTGAGCTTGTTGCCCACCAAGACCCCCAGGTCCCTTTCCACAGGGCTGCTCTCCAGACAGGTGGATCCCAGTCTGAGCTGCATTCCTCGATTCACAGGTGCAAGACCGTACACTTGTCTCCATCAAACTCCATAAGGTTCATGCTACCCTACTCCTACAGACTGTCCAGGTCCTCCTGGAGGGTGGCTTTCCCTTATGGAGTGTCAAATTCCCCACTCCTTTTGGTAGCATCTGCAAACTTCATCAGGGTGCTCTTGATCCATCAGGGTGCTCTTGATCCCAACATCCAAATCACTTATGAAGATATTAAACAGCATTGGGCCCAATATTGGTCCCTGGGGGACCCCAGTTGTGACTGGTTGCCAGTTTGAGAAAGAACTATTTACTACCACCCTCTGGGTCCAGCCTGTCAGCCAGTTCCCCACCTACCACACAGACCACTTACTTGTCTAGGTCATACGTGTCAGTCAGGAGGAGGCTGTGGGGAACTGTGTCAAAATCCTTGGAGAAGTTCAGGTAGACAATGTCCACTGCTCACCCTAAATCAACCAAGGAGTTACTTTGTCATAGAAGGCGATCAGGTTTGTCAAGCATGATTTGCCCCTGGTGAATCCGTGTTGGCTTTTCCCAATCACATGCTTCAATTTACTTGTGATAGTCCCCATGAGGATTTGCTCCATAACTTTCCCAGGGATTGAAGTGAGCCTAATAGGTCTATAATCACCTGGGTCCTCTGTGGAACCCTTCTTGTAGATGGGGGTGACATTAGCCTTCGTCCAGTCTTCAGATGTGGCACTTGAGGATATGGTGTAGTGGTTAGAGAAATGCTAGGACAAAGGTTGGACTTGATGACTCTGGAGATCCTTTCCAACCTTAATGATTCTATGATTCTATGATTCATTGTGTGCCTTCAGCTGCACTCTTCTGCATGCCCTACTGGCTGTGTTCTAAAGAGAGAGATGGTGGTCTATATTATTTACATAATATACAGTTCCTAGTGTACTATAACTGAAGCCCAAATATTATGGTCAGTTTACATGGCTATTTCTTTATGACAATGTGGTCCTCTCCTGGGAAATGCAATGTGTACTGACTTTGTGTAAAGACACTTCCACTGTTTGTAGTTTCCTTTGGACCAGGGCAGTCCAAGGTAATGAAGTATTGCTTGAGTAATGAACAATTGCTTGAGAGAAACTAAGTTATTCAGACATTTTGGATTTTCATATAGTTTCTGTACTAACATGAAAAAAATATTATTCAAAATAGCTACTAGATACAGAGCTACTGTGGTACTATTGTACAGAAAAAGTGCTGGGCAGTACAGTAACTGTTAACTGTATTTTTCAGATTGTTTATGTTTTGTTTACAGATAGAAAGTTAAGATGATTAGGAAAGCACACAACTGATTCTCTTAAGACCTCTCAAGTATCTGAAGAACTCAGTCTTCTTTTGATGCTGAGAATAAATGTGCTGTTAAATGAAGAGTGTCTGTTGTCATTGACAGTGTTTACATTGACATATCCTGGACATTTTGAAACTCACCCATTCTATTTTACAGGAGTAAAACAATGAATGATGCAGATTAAAACACTACCAAACTGCATTGTGGGCATCTGAGTTTAGAGATTGCTTTTAGAGACATAACATGATTTTTCAAGTGAATGTGGTGATTATGGATTGGCATCAATAGTAATAATTATATAATGTTGTTCCATAAGTAACTATGGCCTATAAAGAGTATTACAACAATTAAAAAGATAAAAAAAGTGTTTAATGTCATTCCTACATACTTCTAGTAAAGCATATGTTTTGATTCAGCAGATTAGCATAACATCACAAATAGGCATTCTGTGAGTGTTGTGGTACTGGCTCTGGAAACATAATTAAAAAAATCCTGAAGCAGGTATGAGTTTACCAAATGCTTTGATGAACTGAGGACACAAAGAACGTGCTTGCTAAGAAATCACAATTAACCATTTTTATGTTTTCTGTCATTTATTACAGACTGACAAGAAAGAGAGAAGTAATGCCTTGAATGTTGCAATAGATAGTATGTGCAAGAAGACAAGAGACCTCCGCAGACAAGTAAGCGACCTGAGGAAATGAAAATGTAGAAAAGGAGGCTTCAAGGGCACTTCTCCAGATTGCCGTTTTCATCTTTTGTAGCATTGCATTTTGAAAATAAAGTTTTCTTCTATATTAAAAAGATACTGAGGATATTTACACTATTCCACAGAGTATATATACATAAATTTTCAGAAATCCATGTAAAAATCCCAACCAAATGATATACATATATGCATATATGTATGTACATGTCAAAACTTGGCGTGTGTACATGTCTCAGTATGTATTTGCTATAGAAATATATCAGTAATGTACTTTGGACATCAAGATTCATTTTATTTTAAATAAGCTTGGATTATGTGTTCCAACAATCAATAATACCTTAAATGAACAGATACCGTAGTGACCACTGTGTCACCGTGTCTAGTTCTTTACAGTTGTGAGAACTGATACACAGGAAAGGATTCTTGGAACATCTGGTCTACAGTCCACCCAAATATTTTTCAAATTACATTGCAAGTATATTGTGTGCCAGTTCAGAAAAGAGAGCTAGGAAACCAGTAGGTTTTAACCAGGCTGCCTCAAACAACTACATGAAAATTTATGGCTGCACAGAACATCAGCACGTGCTGCTTTCATCCTGTCTGTAGCTGTGGCTTTTTATCAACTCTCTGCTGGAATATCCCTCCCAACTTTGTGTACAGTCTTACAAGCCAGCCTGTGCTTCAGGATGATGAATAAATTCCTTCCTGTCTCCCATAATCAGCCAGGGGAAGCCTTTAAAGAGAAGATGAATATAATATAAATACAGTGTTTACAACTAAGTAGCTATCCAATTTCTGCTCACATTCCATCAAAAATATGTTCAACTCAGACACCCAGCTGCTTCCATCACAAGCTCAATGTGTCTAGAAGCTCTCCCATTCTGTCCTACAGTGTCTTCCATGAGTTAATTACACTCTAGCTTATAACAATTTTCTGACCCTGTTACTGTGTTTGAAGTCTGTTAACTAATTCAAATTGTGTGTTTTGATAAGCCCTTGTAAAATTCAGGCTGAGTGTAATCACGCCAAATTTATAGTCAGTCTAGAATCAGTAGTTTTCTCTAACCAGAGTAGTTTTAATGGCTTCTTGACATTTTCCACTGTAAGGTATTTGTGGGAAATATTTCATCTACTTCCTCCAATTCTGTGTTCATACATGTGAGTTGCATAAGAATTGTTTTAGGAGAAGTACTTACTGCCTGTCTAATTCCTGATGGAGGAAACATGAAATTGTGAGTTCTGTGCCTGCAGATATTGCAGAAGAGTCTTATTTGCTTTTACTTATGAGCATTCATTATTCTGTCTCCCAGCACTTTTACCATGAAAATTGTTTACATGAAAATTGTTACTTGTTCTACTCTTACAGCTTTTATAATACTTTTTTTTTTTTCAATGATAACTGTGTACCCTGGCTGGTACTACATTAGGCACTCATTGTGGATTTGGGGCTGTGGTTTGCACTATGTACCCTGCTTTTAGTCAGTTACTAGAATTGCCTCTGGAAAACTGGGGTAAAGTGAAGGAAGGCTTGGATCTGATGAGCCTTGAAGGCAAAAGTAGCAATCTCAAGAACAGAGTATTATGGAAGTTGTAAAAATCTCTGGCTTTTCAAATGAAATTTATTTGTATTTGCTTCAGGAACTTGGCCAGTACTTCTGGGGATTTTAAAGTACTCTGTTCTGTGTTGACTTTTGCTTGTCTTGTGCCAGAGATCTGCATGTCATTTCTTTGTGTGCAGTTTTACCTAGATCACTGCTTCCCTGCCTAGTAGAACTGTATGAATATTTAGGAAGGAATTGCTTATTCATTCCAATTTCTAATTCTGAGAAATTACCATACTCAGATGTTACCTCCCAGTTGTTTCTCAGCATAGCATGAATGGACTGCACAGATGTTTCTGCTGTGGCTGTTCTGCAGTTTTGGTTGGTCGCTTTTTTAAATAAATGTTATTCCTGATGATAGTTTCATATTTCTGTGTTGCCGCTTCATCGTGCGGATAGCTTTTTCTGAACACAAAGGAGATTGCCTTCCTGGCATCCCTTTGAAATGGGAAAGAGAGATAGCTCAGTAATTGATGTTTAGTTCTTCCAGGTCTTTTGCCAGTATAGTCTTGTGAGGCAATAGACGAATAGAGGCAAATGCAGGTTTCTGTACTCATCAGGATACGGATATTTAATAGTGTTGCAAATAGCTGCTGGGTTTTTCTTCTCTACCCTCCACTGTTTCTTTTTGGCAACCTTATGCCCCATGTTTTATAAACAACATTGTTTCTATGCTATTATTTAACGCACTTTGATACCAAAACAAAAAGTCCCCGTGTTTCCACTTGTGTAACAATCTGCTCAAAGGGTAAGAATAAGAACTCACACCTTAAAACAGTTTGTCAGACATTATCCCCCCTGTACTTTTTGTCTTCTGATGATGTCTCTTTCACTTAAAAAGAAGACAAAAAATTTAATCATAGCACAATAACTTCCCTAGTATTGCCTGCTGGCACTACTGCTGCTGTTTTTGTCTGTGTATATGTCTCCTTATATGTCTCCTTAGCTTTTAGCGTTTTGCTCTAGAGGGGGCCAGTCAGAAATAGACTTCCTGAGATTTGGAAAAAAATATTTTTATGATCAGGATGAATAGAAATAGATAGCACTTCAGATGTTCCTTTTTTAATTTGTCTTTTTTCTTTCTTTGTTCTACATTGTACCTCTTCATTCTTTAATGCTATGCAATCCATCTTTTAAAATCTCAGCTTCATATATTCCTTCGCATAGCTGAAAGAGGAATGTAATTTCAAACGTGTTTGTATTCAGCAAAGACACAGCATTATCTTTTCTTTTCTTTTTTTTTTTTTTTTTTTTTAAGAAGATACGTGTCACTGTTTAATTGCAGGACAGAGGATTTCTTAGAACAAAATAATAATGATAGTTTATATGTGAAAGGTTGATTAAACCAAGCAAACTAGTAAAAAGCTATAGCAAAGAATTACGTGATGAGAGATAAAATTAGGCTGCTGTTTTGAAAATTGGTTGTCTCAAGCTCACCACGAATGTGACTAAGGTCATTGCAGTCACTGGTCCTTCAAATAATACATTATGGCTGCAAAAGTCCTACAGTCTGAGCTCTGCAGAACTCAAAAATATTTTTCTTGGAGATAATGAATCCATGGATGTGGTTCCACAGCTTTTTGTTGCTGATTATTGTAAATTGAAATCTTAATGTTTAAGCTGTGATTCTCAAGGTCACATAGATGTACTCAATTTTAAGCTGGTGAGTGGTTCTGCTTTCTTCATTTGGAATTTTCCAACACAGACATTTTAATAGGGAACTTGGCAGGACTGGTGGTTCAGTGTATTTTGTTTCCTTGTAGTGAAACTTTTTAATATCTTCCTTTTTATTCTTTAAAATTTCAACCTGAATAAAGCTGGGAATGTTGACATGACAGTAAAAATCCAGTTTTCTATTGGAATCCCATTACCTTTGTCTTTGTTAATTACTTTTGAGAACATATAATGTATCCAGATAGTATATCCTAATGTGTAAGCTACAGTAACTTAGAAGACAAGTACACATTCCAAATATAAACTTACCTGTGGGTTTTTTTATAAAATTTGTCTGCCCTGTGTGCCTGCTGAGTCAATGAGAGCTGGCTTTAGATGGTGAGGTTATTCAAAAGCTAGCAGTGGAATTCATATCCAAATTGTGTCTTGAAAGTCAACAGATTACTATTATTTCTGCTGTGCATGTTCACTGCCCTACCTACAAGGACAGCAGCAGCAAAAAGTTTATGGTTTGGGTTGTGGGTTTTTTTAATCATTTTTATAGCTGTAGGAGTCATTACTTATTACTGAGTTTTCATATAAATGCATTGGAGCAAAATGGTAAGTGAAAACACATCCTTTGGCAACAAACCTGTCAGCATGTAGGAGCTTAAAAGACTTTTGTGTTTTTCTTTCTGTTCCAAACATTTTACATACAAATATAAAAATATTTTTTGTGCAACAGGAACTTAAGTGAACTTGCTAATTTAGTTGCATTGCATATATTATTCTGTTTGGTATATTTCTTGTAGTGTTCTATGATTAAAATGAACAATTGCCATGTGTAGGTTTATGACATGGAAAATATCCCCTGAAGTGAACGGATGTTTCAATGATCAGTTATAAGCTTACATGAATTTGAGAGGTAATTTGTAGCAGAGTGTTATGTTTCTTTAATAATTCAAGTAAGAAGTTCAAGAACAATTAATTTAAATAGAGGAAAATTGAACTTCAGACTCATTAATAGTTGTTCTTCCTCTATTAATCTATTATCAGATGTCATAATCAGTAATCTCAGTGATATAATGACCATGAACACTGCCATTTTGCTAATCAAACTGTATCATTGGGTTTTGCAACAAGGTAGAAAATATTTGTGTAATTTTGCAACTATGGAAACGTGATGTAGACTATTGTGTGAGTACAAGCATAATTAAATTAATATTTTCTTTGTAAAATAGAATAGCCTTCTCCCTTGGTGCCTGAATTTCAAGAGAGAATAAGCAGGAGGCATTAGGTTTATTCCAACAGTATTTTTTCATGTGTGGAATCATTTAAGTAATCTTTTTTTATTCATCAAAGAACATGAATATTTGCTTGACTCCCTTGATTTAAACAGAACTAGTACATGTTTAAAGTGTTTTATGTATCTGTACTCATAAACACATTCACTCACCTTACAAACATCCATATTTAGGTAGTGGTATATTAGAATTGTCCCTAAAATTAAATATAATTTTCTATGTCATAGATAAATTGCAGCTACAGTAGGTTTCAGACACATAATCGTGCAAATAATGCAGGAATACAATGTATGCATGTTAATGTTATAAAATTTTAAGGGACAATAAATGCAGTAGACTTTCATAAATATTCCAATTAGCAGATACTCATGCGTAATGTTTTATTTTGCAGCTCCGTAAAGCCATTATAGATCACATCTCGGACTCCTTCTTAGATACCACTGTTCCACTTTTAGTTCTCATTGAAGCGGCTAAAAATGGAAGAGATAAAGAAATAAAGGAATATGCAGCTATATTTCGTGAACATACCAGCAGGCTTGTGGAGGTATGTTTGTTGCAGTTAGACTTTTTTTGAATGTATGGTATAAGTGACTTGCCACTACACATATCCTTTGCTGACAGATATCCTAAATCAATTAGGTAGATATCCTAAATCAATTAAGCCTGGCATTTCAGGGAAGAATTACATAAAAAGTGATAGTAAGCATGATCCATTCTTGTATACAGTGGCATGCCATAAAATAGTGGTTTGTGGTATTGGCATTCATATAGCATTTCATTGCATAGAAATTAGGTGCTGAGGAATTCTAGTTTGAGAAATTGGTGTAAGGCTTTCCACAAAGATACTTGATCAGATGTGTGATTCTAAGGAGCATTAGCTCAAAGTGTTCAGAATACTACTACCTGAACTATGTAAGACTCTGTATTAGTTAATTGTTCACCAACATTCTCAGTTTGAAAGTTTATTGCCTGTGTAATGATATGCTGAAGAGGAAATGATGCTCTGACACACAGTTTAGAGCCATGAACCCTGTAACAGACTGAAAGCATTTTGGCATATAAGCTGAATAAATTCACTCACATATGATGTATACCTAATAACTTCTAAAGAATATACTTTTTCATTACTTATAAATAATACTTCTTCAGCACTTAGAAATTTGCAAATAGAACTGGTGGGAGATTTTAATTTGTTGGACAATCAGTCCTGCAAATATGACTAAATATTCATTGACTTAAACTCATTCAAACTGGAGCTTGAAATGCTACTACAACACTGAAGTAATGGATTTTTCAGGAATATTATCTCAAGTGTCTGTAAGGAATGTGTCACTAATTTTTGTAGGTTTTTTTTTTTTTTTTAAGATTTTAGTTCTTTTCTGTGCAGTAATGCCAAAATGGAAAAATCAATAATTTGCACTGTGACTGAAAATTCACGTAAGAAAAGTGTTTGTCTCAGAATGAATCCCTTAATCTTGAATGATCTACAGATAATGAAAGACAAATAGGTAAACAGCTAAAGTAAAAATGGTATTGCATTTATGTTTCTTTTCATGGTTGTGTAGTTAAAGAGTAAGACTAGTTGTTATTCTCTGATATACAAGAGTGTCTTATTTTCACCATGCTGTAAAAGCAAATGAAAGCTTAAATTCTGAACCAAGGTTAAAAGTTGTTCAGATTTTTGATACTGAAAAAAACCCCCATCCTGAAATGGCTTGTTTTTTAGAAAGGACAGGTGATCTCTGGATATCAGATAACATTACTGGATTTCAGTACAGGCCAGCTTAAATATCCTAATCATTATTCAGTTTAGCAGATGTGAACCTAAAAATCCAGTATTAATTTCATTTCATGGGTTTGAATTTGTTTCCAAAACACAAGGAATAGCTGTCCATCAGGGTAGATTTGTGATTAAAGGGCTTGATGGCTTCACAGATACACTGCCTAAAATATCTACAAGGACATGTAGAAGCTGACTGTGAACAAACGACTGCCCAGAAGATAGCTATCCTTAGTGCTGTAGGAAAAAACTTCACAAGAAAGTTTCACAATTCCAGCATAGTTACTACCTAGAAGGGAGAAAAAAAAGAGTCCAATATCCTTTTTCAGCATAGGTATTAGTAGTCTATTTTCCTGTGTCCCTTCTGCAAAGTGACTGACTAGACAGCAATGCCTCAGAAACTTTGAGATTGCCTTCATTCATCTCGCTGAATGATTAACTTCAGAACTCTGTTTTTACCTAACCGTTAGTTAAATGCTGTTAAGTACAGTAATTTCAGAGGGAAAGCATGTGTATAGTTCATGAACGTAAATACTAGTGGAGGTTCACTTATCCAGATTATTCTGAGGACATCAGACATATATTTTACAAGCAAATTAGTAAATCATACACAAATCATATTGGGGGATAAACTCAAGAGTCTCATGACTGTTGTATAAAAGGGCTTCTGTTACATGGTAGCCTGATCTTACTCTATGTGTAAATATACAATATGTGTATGTACATATTTATGTTTGTGCTGTGACTTAATATGCTGCCAACAGTGAAGAAAACATACTTGTAAAAATGTTTTAAGTTACTGGCCTTCAGGGAGCTTGTACACAGTGCCACCTCCTATTCTTGAATTAGCTGTTCCAATGTGTTGCTTTACTGGTGCTTATATTGTAGGGTGCTGTTGAAATTTAATACAAAATAAAGTTGAATTTATATTTCAGATATCTACTAGAACTGAAGTATCTATCTTATCTGAAGTTGAATTTTTTGGTTTAATACACTTAGCAGTATCCCTGAGAGCTTGATTGATAGTTTTTTGATAAACTGTGCTGCTAAACTCTCCAGCAAGTCAATTAGATAGTAGTTGTACTGCATCTGTCAACTTCTAGCCTATCAGATGTAAAACAAAACAAAAATGAAACAGTATTAACAACTAAGCAAGTGGCCACAATGGAGCTTTATATATTTAAAGAGATTAATCTTATTTTTAAGAAGAAGTCAGTCATTTTCAACAGCATCATCAAAGAAAAAGAATTATGGCAGCTGCATTGTGGAAAGTCTAATACCAATTCAATTGATATAAATGGAATAACATTTAAATACATTAGAGTTGTAAATTGGAGACATATTTTGGGTTTTACTGGCCTAAAACCTGTTAATCTGAGAATATATATAAATTGACAGTAGTAGAGCACTGTGTTGTTGCTTTAATTTGTCAGGGAATATAACAGATAGATCTTACTAATCTTATTTTTCACAAGTGTACATACTTCAGAAATACACATACTTCAGAAACTGAGAAGTGGGAAATAAGTATGGAGCTTGGTTAGCTGAAAGTGCTACCAAAACCACAGAGCCTGATTCTGCAAGAATTATGGGGCAGACAGAAAGGTAATTGGTTGAATCCTTGCTACTTCTATTATCCTTTATTATTATTTTTCTTGGTGAAACTTCTAATGTATAAACATCACCTGTCCCGTTTGGGACAGCTGCCCAGCCTTTTGCCAGGGATATGTTTCATAACATGGTGTTGTCTGCCATCTGTAAGATTTTGAGTTGCATGGCAGGTTAATTCAAGATCCAACCTTATAAAACATTTTCAGAGTTTGAGAAAGTTGTCAAGCATCTTTGTGTTTTATTAGAAGGTTCTTAAATGACAGCTAGTATTTGCATATTTGCTGGAGAGTCATCACATTCACTTCTTTCCCATTTTCTCCTTCACTGTCATAAAAGCCAACAAACAAATCCCCTTACAACTTTCAGGTTATGAAATATAAATCTGGAAAGCTAGTCATGTATGCTATTGCAGAATTGGTCTTCTCTTCTTAATTATTGAAATGCAAGATAACGAGTGGCATATAGCTGACTATGGAATAGTAACAGAGACAATAGTTGAAGATAAAATATTTTATAAGCTAACAATGAATTGAAAATTGTTGCATAAAGTGGCATGCAACAGTAAATGTACTAGAGAAGGCTGGTAGGTCAGGTAGAAGAGACATCAGACAATTGTAGTGTAACTATGAAGGCAGTTTTACCATCTACATGTAGTTGTGACATCTAACGAGTTGGATGGATTGCAGGAGCCAAATGATACAGGAAAGGCCAGGGATGCAAGTAAGACTGCCCAAAATACAAAATACCTTGTTTCTCAGAAGAAAAAATTTGTGGTTTTTTTTTTTTTTTTTTTTTTTGATTTTGTGTGTGTGTGTGTTTTATCATCTGTTTGGTTGTTGTTGTTTTGGTTTGTTTTGTTTTTTTGGTTTTTTTTCTCATCCTTTATGGAACATAGGATATAGTGAAGCTGCTTGCAAGCACTGAAACATGAAAACCAGCTCAGATGCTGTCAATCCTTTGTTCTTTGTCTTGGAAAACAAAAGCTAAGAAGAAAACCATTTACATTCTCACTGTCCCTTTTTTCTGAATGTAAAATACCCTTGGCATGGATCAAAGCTGGCTGTAAACCTTTGGCATCGATAACACATCGATAAAGAGTTTCACAGCTTGACTATGTGTTGTATAGAGAAGTATACATGAAATCCTCACCTGCTCATTTCATTTCTGTCTCAGAATTCTTCTATCAGAAGAGAAAATGAGCACCAGTCCCTATTTTCCTTCTCCATGCTGCTTAGAGACCTCTGTCATACCTTTCTTCAAGTGTCTGTTTTCCAAGTTGAGTATTTCTGGTCTTTTTAATTCTTCCTTATTTGGAAGCCACAAAGAATCACTGTTACCTTCCCTGTACCTTTTCCTGCATCTTCCAGTTCATGAGGTGATCAGTCAGAACGGTGCATGCTATTCAAGATACTAAAGATATTTCATTATGTTCTGTTTCCACAGCTGTTTCATTCCTCTCAGACAACTGCTGAACACTATAATGCAACTTTCACAAAAAGTTTATATGATAATCCAAAAACCTTCTTCCTGATTAGTACTAGTCTGCTGAGGTCCATCATATATGTAATACTGGGGTTTGTTTTGTTTTTTTTCCCAAACTGACTCTCTTTGCATCTCTCTAGGTAGAATTTCATCATCTGTATTATCATCTAGTTATCTAGTACCATGAAATCTTTTTTTCAAATCTTCATTAGTTCTTTTATTTACTACTCTGAATAACTTCTAAAAGATGCATTAAAAAAAATTATAAACTGTTAATGCAGACACTGACCACAATGAAATTTCTCACACGCGTCTTTCTCCCCATTTCCAGTTGATTTGTTCCTGAGGTTGAAAAAAGTGATGTTATTCTGTATCATCTGAGAATTACTGGTTACTTAGACACACTGATTCTTGGAGTAGTTGTAGGATCTACATGTCTGGATCTCAGTACTGCATACACAGTATATTAATAGTCTAGCTCTTTCTTGGCTGCCTCGGGGAGATCATTCTTCCATTGCCTCCCTGTATGACTGTCCATTTCTGCTTGATTTTAACATTGCTCTTCTGAAAGATATTTATGGCACAAGAAAGCTTTATGACTATTTCCTTTTCATCACATAAAGGTAAATTTTTGCACTTGAAGATATGTGAAGGTATTTAATTCTCTCCAAGCTATGGAAACAGTATTTTTTAAAATGTACTTTTATCTAAATCCAGTCCTCAGTTCAAGGAGTTTTCCAGAAATCTCTTCTTTAAAAAGCAGGGTCTCAGCTCTGTCCTGTCAGACACACTCTCAGCTGAACATGTTCCACACACACATGAGGATTCAGAGCAACATTGTTGAGCGGGGGTGATGAGGTTAGTGTTGCAGCAGTGATGTGTTTGATAATATTGATTTAAAAATTGAGACAGGACAACATAATAAAGAGATGATACTGCATTCTCAAAATAATCATAGAGCCATAATTTAAATCAGCATAGTTCTATTACCCGCTCTAATATGTCCTTTGTAAATGTTAATATACATTGTTATTCTATGACTCTGCCAGTTGTAAACGATGCTATTGTTGCCATATTGATAAAATAATCAGTGTTTAATTTTACTTCCATGGTAGTTCATTTGATTGCAGAAATTTTCAAAATAAATTTCTGAATCTGGTCCACAAAGACCTGTCTATTTGTGTAGTCAGCTCTGCAGTCACGTAAAATTGATTTTAGTATTGCAGCCAGCAAGTCCAACAGTGATAGATAATGCAATGATTTTGATGTTACAGGATTAGGATGTAAGTCTATTTTTAAGTAAAACTAACCATTGATATTTTTGTTATTTCCAGTTTAAGCATTTACTTGTCTGCTCAAATTAAAACATGTAGTAACAACACTGCCACCTCTGCCCTGCCTCTCCCTGTACCCATCAGTATCATCGCTTCACTTGTCATTTTGTTTGTTTTGTCTTTTTTCTGAAGTTGAAAAAGTCAGGTAGGTATTCTGAGATCTGATTGTGCTCGTCTTTTTTCAATTTAAAACCTTATTTACCCCATTTATTCTTAACCCAAGAGAAAGATTTCCCAAAGCAGATTTATCTTGTTTATATTAAGTGTCTGTCTATTCTTTGACTAAATGACTAATTTAGTCTGGCTGAGTAATTTCTAGATAGCTGTAGTGAGGTGAGATTGTGCTTGAGAGATGAGTGTTGGTCTATTTTGAGACATACATTGTTACATTTTCTTATGGTCCGTATAACAGATTTTAATTAGGTGTGTCCTATTTTTCAGTGCATATTTTGTATCTGTTTTTGAAAGATCAAGAATGTTTGAATAGTATCTTATTATATTGTTTTGTATATAAACACAACAGACTGAGTTGGACATTGTAAAAACAAACATCTTTTCAGAAAGGTTTCACCACCAACAAATTTGGTGTGGAAATTAGAAATACTAGCTGAAATATCAAGCGAGACTTTATGTGGTTTCTATTTTAATCTCAAAATGAAAACTTCTCAAACAGAAACAATAGGTCTTGAGAAAGAACATACTTTGCTTTTTCTCTCTTTCAAGATGAAAATTTAATTGAGCTAAGCTAAATTGTCTGCTACACTGACTCACTGCTCATATGGTAATTTAAGAAACAAACAGTATCCTCAGAGGCCTGTGACCTCTGTAAATCAGCTTGAGGATCAGGTTCTCTTTCAAATATCTCTCCTCTGAATTAGCATTTGGAAGTTAGTCTTTCCTTTCAAAATTGATTTAATTTTTTTTTATATATAATAATATAATGTAGTTCAGAAGTATGTATATAAATTGAGTGACGTACAAAACATCCATGAAATGGAAAGACTGAACTTCACACCAGATCTGCGGCAATGATTTTTTCAAAGGTAGTAGCAACTACCTGTAATATCTTGTCCTTGTTTTCCTATGTTTTCTCTCTCCTGAGTTTATTAACTACTCTGTCCTCTTGCCCTAGAGGTTCTACCTTCTGTTAGGAAATGCACATGCTTGGAATGTTAGCCACACTTAACCAAGGAATATTAACTTCTGCTTTGTGGACAGTGGTAGTATTCAATAAGCTCAAACACTGTCAAAGTATTTTAGAGACCTTGGTTAACAACTTTGTACAATAACTGCACAAAACAGAACCTCTTAGTTGTAAATGTGAATAGTATCTTCGGATATATGGAGGAAATGAAATAGTCCTAGTTCCACAACAAAAAGAAAAAAAAAAAAAAACCACCAACATTCAAATGCTCACTTGTTGTTACATTCAACAATTCCCACATATGACACTCAGCAGCTGAAGTATTTTCACGAGTACCAAAGGTCACATTAAACATTCTTCAGTGCCTTCCTTATATTGCTCATATACTGCATTAAGTATTCGTTAAGTCTGAGTATTGACTTTGTGACACTGAAAAACTAGGATATATTGCAGAATGAAAAAAACAACCAGATTTGGATTCAGATCCTGTCTGTACTCTGTGTCTTTGTAATCCTCGGCTAAAATAAATTACCAAAAGATACAGTTCTGTTAGAAAATGCTTGTTATTAATTGGAATTCCTTATTATAATGCAGCAATTTTGCTTAAAATATTTTAAAAAACAAAGTTAACTGCTTTGAGATTTCACACATTGAAGTTTTGTTTTGCAATACCTTTTCATTTAAAACATAGCAATTAAGTTGCAAATCTAATTGATATATTTGATTATATCGAAACATTTTCAAACAGTTCTGTCTTCTTGGAAATTTCAAAATTAACCCTGAATATAACTACTTAAAATGACAAAAATTATTACAAAATAATAATGAAAAGATTTAGGGTACTTGACTGTACTTTATAGTCCCTTGTAAGACAGGCCTGTTTTTACGGATATATAGTGTTCTGGTCTATGGTTTACTCTTACCAAAGACCAAAACAAATTCTGATATTGAGACAACAAGTACATAAAAGTGAACAAAAGATGGGTAAAAAGGAAGACCGAAATGTTACATCTACATAAGGAAAAAAGCAGGTCCTCTGTAACTAGAAATTTCTTGTTTGGGAAAGCTGACAGGCTGTTCTCCTGAGCTGATCTATCAAAGAGATGTAATGGTTTCTGAGAGGAGGAGTGATAGCCTGGGTGAACTTGAGATTAAAAAAGGAATTTGATGGGAGCAGGGCAGTATCCTCTGATTATCTTTTCTTTTGGCACAGATGCAAATCTCCCACTGTACTGTTTAAAGGTCAGCTGTACCAAGCAGAGGCTGAGATATTTAATAGGAGAAGTGGAGGCGATGATGAAGTGAACTTTGTGTTCCTCATCTCATCTTTCAGTACATGAATATATCATATAGTTGGATTTAATGACACTGACTTCAAATCTACTACTCTGATACATAGACTCAAGGGTTTAGGCTATTGCCTCATTCTTGCCTATCTGTTTTTCAGTTTTGACTTGACTGCTACATGAGAAAGTTGGTTTCTAGGAATTAGAATTTCTAAGGTTAAATATGTTAGGAACAATGGACAGTAACAGACAGCACATATATTTAAGTGCATCAGTGTTGTTATGTGTTGATATAAAATAGCAAAGGTGTATCAAGACATACAGAATGTTGTCAAAAAACAATTTTGCCAGTTCATATAAAGATTTCTAAGGCAGGAAATCCAGCACATCTGTTGAAGTTGAATTCTGCTTAGGAAATCATTCTTTTAAAATGAAGTTAAAAGATGTAAAGATGAAAAAATCTTGAGTTACAAAAATGTATATAGAGAAATACACTGTTTTGCTACTTTCTAGCTGAACAAGATACACTACGCATAGTAACAAACTATACAAGTACTGACAGAATCTTAATTTACTTAATGAAAAAAAAAATTACTAAGACCTTCAATAAAAGAACTTGCTGGCTCTTGTTACTTCAGCTACTTCTAAAACTAGCTTTTAAAAAGATGAGATGTCCTGAATGTCTTGTGAGGACTTTGCTTCACAAATTGTAATTTGGGTCCAGGCACTCCTTACTTAATACAGGGCTCCTGGCTCCTTACCTGGGGAGGTTGTCTCTGGATCTGGATAGCAGAGCACAAAAATAAAGATCAGGGAAATTAATTTAAACTACCTTCACTGGAGAGTTCATAGCTTTTTGCCACCCTAACATGATCAAAATGTTCAGTGTGGAATGACTGCAGTCTGGGATTGGCACCTTTGTTATTTTAAATTTAAGTATAAATATATTTTTTAGTTTGCTGGTTTACAGCCCTTCCTATTTACCCAAGAGCTGGACCCAGGAAATGTGCTTGAACTACTACAAGCCAAACTCATGGAACTGATCATTCTTCATGGAAATTAAGTTCTTCAGAGGTAGCATTTATTTCATTTGTGTTTCAGCAGCACTCTGGAGACTCCAAGAAATATCTGGGCCTTTAGATTTAGGAAAACAGATGAGACAGATAACCATTAATTAACCCGTAATACAGTTTCAGTGATATCATCATACAATGACATCTATGTCAAAATAGCAATTACAGATCCTAAGTTGAAGCATATGTCATCATCCCTATTTTTGCATTACAATTTAACTTCTATTAGTCGTGTACATAAACGTACACAGTAGCTGTCACTAGGATGCAGGACCCTGTTGTGTAATGCGATCTTTGGACAAGGAACTTTACTGTGGCTTTCTGCTCGAAAGAGCATATATCTAAGTATGAAATAGTTAGCACACTGAGATAGGCAGGCAGAATATCGGTCAGCATTTTGTGAACCTATTAACATACTAGGAGGACATTTTTTTGTAAATAACATGAGCACTTTTAAGCATGATCAGAATTTATGAATGGGTAGTAGATTTTCATTACATTGCCATACTAATTTCTAGAATCAGTCCATCCTTGACGAATTAACTCTATTCTCTTATCACACACGTTTTAAATTTTGTTTTACTGAAATTTAGCTAGTTAATACCATGCGTTGTTTCTGAGAGGAAGCTCACCTTCAGTTAGCTTTAGTTTGCAGTGCATCCATGAGATCAGGGCAACTAAGATTCTTTTCTCGTAGGTTCTTTACTGATGCAGTTCATTTAAATCCAAAGATCTTAATGGATCTGTTTTAGCAATTCAACTGTCGACTTCAATAATTTTAGCAAATCTGTGATTAAACAGGTCTGTAACAAACAATACCAATCTAACTACAAGACCAAAAAATACACTTCCTCATTTTAATTAGGGTTTTTTATTATTTTTTTTCCTACAACTTTTCAAAAATTAAACTTTTAATGTCTGAAATACAAATTTAATTACAGTAAGGCCAAGAGTCAGGTCCCTTTCCTGTTTTGGCTAGAATTCATTTCTGTGCTGAAGGCTCTGAGAGTCCTTCAGCAAACTGACCTACTTGTCAAGATGATGTCACAGCTGTCAATATACAGCATAGACAGCCTTACTAGTTACAGCCTACAAACCCTCTGTTGTCGGGTGTTGCTCTGGTGATTTGTTTGTTTGCAGATAGCATGCAAAAGGGAAGCCTAAAGATAGTAATGGTATTTTGGGGAGTGTGTGTAATTATTTCTAAAATGAAAGACAGCACAGGAAAAATGCACAAATGTGTTAAATGCAAAAATGCTTTAAATTCTAATAAAAGAAGCCTGGCAACAAAAATTGAGAGCTGGCAGGCAGATGGAAGGAAACCTTTAAAGACAGGTAACTTGTTTTTGATATATTGGAGCTGGTAGATGGATGCTTAACGGAGAGCTAATGTGGTCAAAACAGTGAATTAAGAAAATTAGTTCAGTAAAATTAACTTAAGTCAAGCATGTACTTCTAAGCCTGTGTAAACTTTCAGACTTTGAACCTTGCTATTTTGGGCCTCACAGATTTCTGGCATCTTGCAGCACATCCTGAATTCATAATGTGAGAATTTTTGCACCTTTATGTAATTAATCAAATAAGGCCCAACTTTCTTATTACTGATGGAGGTTCAGGTGATAAATGGTGATATTTTCATTAATCCTCTTAATCACAGCCTTTATTGCTTAAGTGTGAAGCAAGGGAACACAAGATAAACAACCCAAAGATTTATCTGACTTTCTGTGTCTGAGGGGCATATTTCAATAACTAGAAATGTCAGCCACCTAGCATGGTGAGGCAGGGTGGACTGCTAAGTTATGTGAGCTCCAAATGGGAAGTCATCTTGGTTCACCATGAACTCCTCATCATAATACTCCTAGTTAACATTTTGTTGATAGTGTAAAGACACAAGTGCAGTGACTTTTTTTTCTTGTATTACCGCAGAAACCAGATTTAGAAGTTCTTCAGAGTATTAGAAATTGTGGTAATTCTGATTCCATCTTATGTCCCCCAAAGTCTCAGTTTTGATAGTACTGATCTATAATGAGTCAGTCACCCTTAACAGAATAATTCTGAAGGTGCTAGAAAAGGCACACATTGTCAAAACATCAAGATCAGCTTAGTAAAGTTTGTGCTTCTTAAATACTAAATTGCTCTGTGAGTGTGCATAATTGTATATGTATGTATACATATACATACATATGTATGTATATCATACATATCTGTATGTATAACATGCGTGTGTGTGTATATATGTATGTATGCATAGAGAATAGTTTTGCATTAATTTCACCTCTTTTAGAAATAAGATTTCTAGCCTAAAACATGAAGTCTTGTTGCAAGTTATTAATTCATAGGCTAAGAGAACTCAGGAGGCATATGGGTAACAGGGAGGTGATTAGACATGGCAAGCATGGCTTCACAACAGGCAAATTGTGCCTAACTAATCTGGTGGCCTCCTACAATGGACTGACTGTTTTGGTGAATAAAGGAAGAACAACAGATGTCAACGGTCTCAAATTCCATAAGGCTTTTGACATGGTTCCATATAACATCATTGTTGATAAATCGGAGAGGTAAGGGTTTGATGGATAAGGAATTGGCTGAATGTGCTCATCTAAAGAATTGCAGTCAATGGTTTAGTGTCCTAATAGAGATCAGTAACAAGTGGTGTCCTTCAGGGGTCCATACTGGGACCGGTACTGTTCAATAGCTTTATTAATGACATCGACAATAGCATTGAGCACACCCTTGGCAAGCCTGTGGATGACGCTACGCTGGTACAGTTAATATGCTTGAGGGAGGAGATCCCATCCAGAAGGACCTTGAGAGGCTTAAGGATCAGGCCCATGTCAATCTTATTAAGTTCAAAAGTGCCAAGTGGAAGGTACTGCACCTTGGCTGGGGCAGTCTGCAGTATCAGTACAGACTGGACAATGAATTGAGTGAGAACAGCCCTACAGAAAATACTTGGGGGTATTGGTAGATGGAAAATAATGTCTCAGCCTGCAATATGCACTTGCAGCCCAGAAAGCCAATTGTATTCTGGGTTACATAAAAGAAGTGTGTCCAGCAGGTTGAGGGAGGTGATTCTGCCCCTCTGCTCTGCTCTGTTGAGACTCCCCCTCCCCACCCCTGCCCCACAGTGCTGGGTCCAGCTCCGGAGTCCCAAGAATGAGAAAGGCATATAGCTGTTAGATTGAGATTGAGAGAGTTGGGCTGTTCAGCCTAGAGCAGAGAAGGCTCCAGGGAGACCTTACTGCTGCTTTTCAGTACTTAAAGGAGGCTTATTAAAAAGATAGGAGACTTTTTCTTTTTTTTTTTTTTTTTTTTTTTTACTGGGGCCTGTAGTGATAGGACAAGGGGTGACAGTTTTAAACTTCAAAGAGGGTAGATTGATTAGATAGAAGGACAACATTTTTCACAAGGATGGTGACACACTGGCACAGATTGCCCACAGAAGTTGTGGATGTCCCACCCCTGGATGTGTTCAAGGCCAGGTTGGATGGGGCTTTGAGCAACCTGGTCTAATGGAACATGTTCCTGCCCATGGCAGGGGTGTTGCAACTGGATGATCCCTTCCAACCCAGGCATTTTATGAGTATTTTCTAGAGGATCAGGCAACATATTTGCTCATTTTAATCACTTCTCTAGGAGTCTTTCTGGGTATTTTACCATGGACAGATGACTTTTGAACTAATATTTTTTCCCCTCACTGCCAGGGTGATGCTTTTTACAAGACTGTACTTATAATGTGAATTCTTGAATACATTGAAATAACTAAGAAATGTTCTGAATTGCACTTTGTGGACGTTACGTAGAGAAACTGTCTACTATATGTATTTCAGGCAAGAAAATAAGAAAAACGTAGGATAAATCCTCTAATAATACAGATTTAACAGCATTTATAAAATTGTCCCTTTTACGTGACTTGTCCAGTAGAAGGACAGACAGACAATAGTAGCCATATCTCATGTACTTTTCTGATGGGAAGTTCAGATCATTACTCTGACACGTACTCAGCCTGTTTTTAGGAATCATTTATAATTCTAGACTTCCTTGCACAGAGATTTGTTTCCCTTGAAATACATTAGTAAACCCCCATCTCTCTTGTAGATACAGATACAGGTACTCTGTTGTTGGATGGATATCTACTGTGTGTTAGAAATGTTTCTCCTCTGTGCATCACTTTACAGTGATTAACAGTGAACTAATTTGCCCCTTTTCAAGGTGCATGTACTGTAAACAAGGTTAAGAGTCTCCATAGGAGTTTTGTCAGTGAATTTAGCAGGGTCACAATCCTACACTTTGAATTCTATCCACATGCTTAAGGGTGAGCTCACAGGATGCCTCATACTGCACTGCAATCTGCAGTTTGGAAATCTGGACTGGAGCACATGCCTTATGAGGAGAGGCTGAGACACCTGAGACTCTTTAGTCTGGCAAAGAGAAGACTGAGAGGGGATTTGATAAATGTTTATAAATATATGAGCGTTAAGTGTCAAGAGGAAAGGGACAGCCTCTTCTCGCTTGTGCCTTGTGATAGGACTAGGGGGAATGGATATAAGCTGGAGCACAGGAGGTTCCACCTTAACATGAGGAGGAACTTCTTTACCGTAAGGGTCACAGAGCACTGGAACAGGCTGCCCAGAGAGGTTGTGGAGTCTCCTTCTCTGGAGGTTTTCAAAACTCACCTGGATGCGTTCCTGAGTGACCTGTATTAGGTTAGATTAGGTTGTAGGTTAGATTAGGTTGTAGGTTAGATTATATGATCCTGCCCTGGCAGAGGTGTTGAACTCAAAGATCTCCAATGTCCCTTTCAACCCCTAACACTCTGTGATTCTGTGATACGTAAGGTTTGGTTGCAAGGCTTATTAACTGTTTTGTTTTCCTTTGTGATCAATTTTACTTTTCCTAGACCAGAGATCATACTGCAAAAATGAGTTAAGTATTTCTTATAAAATATTTTATGAACCTTTAAACTTAATTAACATGAAATAAAGATTTCCACTGACACAAACATTTTATGTTAGCACAACAATTTATTCTGTATAAACTACAGTAGCTAGGAGACAACCTCCAGCTCCACTGCAATGGGAATTTGCTGACTGTAGATGGCTTTTGGCTCATGACACCATTCACAAAAAGAAGGAAAAGTAAAAAACCTGAGAAAAAATGACTTAGATATTCATTTAAGAGATAAGAAAAGGGTAAAAATTAATTAGAGGATTAATTATGTATTTTTACAAGATATCTGAAATGTAGCCTATAGTGAATGCAATGTAATACAGTCATGACATAGCGCAATGAATAAGAATATACTATGTGCCTGTGGCACAGATTAGAATTTTACTACTGGAAAAGTAGAAAGTGTTTTGCTTTACAGACAACTTGGTTATCAGTTAACTAGTATATGTACCCATATGTACTTCATTATGAGTGAATATGGGTTGCTTTACCACCTCTGCAAATACGGTTGGTTTGAGCATTTCATAAAAAGCTTCCAAAGCATGTTTACAGCCTTAAATTTAAATCTAAAATTTCAATTCATACCAGTATAGACATTTGAACAGAGTTAGCATTTACCCAGCCCTCATGCCTGTCCTGCATGGTTAAGTAATATTCAGGGAGAAGAAACCAATCCCAGCTGCTGGCCTGGGATGCGCTCACTGGGAGCACCCCGGTATAGAAGAAGCCGAGGAGAGACTGTGTGCAACACAGCAGAGACCACAGACGGGGGAATGACCCGTCAGGCTGACCTTGCTGCCACCATATTGTGGCCCTGCTCAGCTCCTTCTGGAAGGTTCCGCCGCTGCCCTGCGGTTGTGAGATGGCAGGGTGAGCGGTGGCGGTCCTGCCCTGCGGAAGCAGCTGGGTTTGGATGCACACTTCTCTGTCTAGCTTTTTCTGTAGGTTGCCAAACATGTGGCTTCGGCTTCTGGACGGAGAATTTCACTGATCCTGGACGAGGTTTTTCCAAGTGTCGAGCTTCTAGGTGCTGAGGGAAAAACGGCTCCCCTGGGCAGCTTGCAGCCCAGAGCATGCAGGGCAATTCAGTCCACTAAAAACTACTGATATCTGTAGTTTTTTGCATTCTAAAATTATCTATGTTAAGAGATACTATTTTCCTTTTGCAAGCAGCAAGCTCAATGCTTTCATTCTTTTAACATTTCATTTTGTAAAGTACAAAAATCTAAGATATCAATCCATGAGGCAACAATAGAAAACACTATGTATTAAGTACCATTTTTGTAGGTTGCCAAATTTTCAGTTGTTATGACTCAGAATGTTTGGGTTTTTTTGAGGTGAAAGACTGTATTTAAATGATGATGAGCTTCCAGAAGCACTTGCGTGAGCACCTGCTCACCAGTGGAAGTGAGGGATACACAGTGCAGTTCAGATCAGCGTTTTGGGCAGTATTTCTACGTAATTATTATGCTTTATCCTTAGAGTTAAAGCTCTTCAGTGATGGAGTGGTAAAGTAGTATGCATCTGTATTCTGTGACTGTTAGCTGTTTTGACTGATGCTGTATGAAAGGTTGTACCTTGCTTTCCGGTAATCATTAGGGTAGTCTTCTCTACAAGGGATTCTTTGAGTTATTCTCTTTTATTTTAGTTCCAGGAAACAGCAGTTGTCAACACTTCAGCTGCTGGAAAGCCTGGGGGGCAGTGGGAAATAAAATCATCCAATTAATTATAAAGTGTAAAGCCCAAAATGTTTCTTAAAGTTTTCTTTTTGTTTGTTTTTGTTTTTGTTTTTTTTAAATTTTTATTTCTATATGCAAATGTGCTGTGAGGGTTGCACAACAGTTAGCAGTGAATTGGTGCTATCATTTTCCAAAGGTTAGAGGCAGACAACTGAACTGGAGAAAGTTCCCAGGCATCTTTCAGAGATGAGAGATTTAACTTATAAGAAGTTCTGAAATGGGCCTTTTTTTTCTTTCTGGAAAAAAAACCCAGTATTTGAAAAGAATTCTTTAAATGTGTTTATTTGTGTGAGGTAGGAGGAGCTGGTGGTTGTGCATCATGAGGTGCCTTAGTCTCTGACTCGCTTTCTTCAGTAAATTCCATCTTTTTTTAAAATTTGGAGAAGGACCTTGTATTTAACCCTGGGAAGGCTTTCAGAGTGCTACAATTCAGATGCTGCCACAAGACAAATCCATAAAAGTTGTATGACAGATTTTTTTTTTTTTTTTTTTTTTTTTGTTTGTTTCTGGTGTTCCAGAGTACCTCCCACTCCACTTTTTCATGGATATCAAGAAAGCTACTTCTATGGCAAAACATTTTTTTCGCTTCTGAGGAGAACTCTTCTCAAGATTTTTGTTATATATTCATTCCATGTTTGTTTTAATTTGGATTTTAAACAATAGCACTCATTAATTTGTACCATTAATAATAAATCAACAAATACTGCATTTATTGATACTGTGTTGTCCCAGTTTGCTAACTGTGTATGCTGGTAAATGTGGTTGAATGTTTCTGTACATTTATTTAGCAGAACTGATTTTGTTCAATTAACTTTCTAGAGAGGAAAACTCTTTGCTTCTGGCAAGTCAGTGACAATCTTTTGGTGCAAACTTTAGCTAAAGTCAGAGATAGTAGTTGGGATTTTCACAAGTGAAATTAGGATCTTGTTCTATGCATTGGTATGTTTCAGTACTCCTTTTGTTATTGCTAGGATAATTGATTTTCTGTTCAGGAGTTTGCAAGGAAATACAAAGTTGCTGCACTGACTTAGAGGGCTGAGGATCTCAGCTAGTCTGTTTACTCTTAGTGCTGCGAACAAAAGGACAACCCATCGTCATGAGATTTTGTTTATTGTCTCAAGATTGGACACACAGAATTCTCTAGTACTTTTCAGAGGATAAAACAGTTCTCTTGTTTTTGAATTTGTCACATGCAGGTTGTGACACGGTGCTGTGTCCTGCAGAAAATGAAGTAGGAACTATTAATGGTGGATGTGTGGAAATAAACGTTAAAGCTTGTATGGCTTCTGCGAGCTACTTTATTTCTGATGTTATGGTGAATTAGATTTGTATTATTGAGGAAGTGTATGCTTGTATCTACCTGTCTTGTTTCCTTTCAACTATGGAGAAGAAAGTGTTCTTTTGTTGCTGAAGAGTTCATTTATGCTTCTAGGTAATGTGCGTTAACGTTTTTCATGTCAGATTTATTCAGCTGTAGCTAACCCTCAATATGTTACTGTTGCCTCTCTTATTATTCTCATCCTGGATTTGATTGTAAGTGCTCAAGCACCACACACATCCATAATTCTGTACCAGTAGTTAATCATCATGATAGCTGGGAATGTACTAGAATGTAAATGAACTACTTCTTCTAGCAAAAAATATATTTTAGAAACCTGTACTGCTGTGTACTTTCTATAGTGTTGAAGGAGATGGTTGATATTAATGTTGGTTATAAAATGAATTGCCATATTTTCTGCAGAGGCAAAATTTCTGTGAACGGCTGATTGAAAGATGGATTAAATTTTTAAGGTGTGTTTTGTTGCACTGATCTTTCATTTTATTTGATTATCTGTGGATTTGTTGGTGGGTGGATATGTGTCCCTCCCCACCATATGTGATGATTTTTTGGTAAGTATTTTTGATGCAGTATTTATTACATTTCCTAGTGGTTGCTCTTTGTACTTTTCCGGATCTGAATTCTAGCTTCTGTGTATTGTCAAATTAATTTATGGTCTGTATGATTGACCTTTTATTTATAAAAATGTGTCAATCTGTAGCACGTATTCCTAGATGTCGCATCAAAGCAGTGTGCCTAAAGCATAACTTTTTTTGTCAAAGGATAAATAACTAATCTGTTTAGGGGACTGCTTCTATTTTGAACATTTTTAAGAACTACTAAGTGAAACTGGTTTTTGTTTCTCATTCGAAAACATTTTATTTGTCAGGTGTCCTTACTTCTTCAAGGAACTGAAAACCATTTACATTGAAATTAAAGAATTTCTGGCATTGTAACTAAGTGATTACACTGCTGGAAAGAAGTCTGTTTCCTCTCCTGCTCCACTAGTATTTATTAAGTGCTAAGTGAGAGCTGTGTGGTTTCACATTGCTAGTGTATTGAGTCTTCTTAACTCACAACGATTTAAGTAATAGAGGATGTATGCATCTTGGAGGAAATACACTGCATCGCCTGGGATCAATTTCCATCTCAGTTAAACAGTCCGAGGCAAAGAGGTGAAGATTTTGATTTTGACAGTAGTAAGAGGCTAAGATTTTGTGGCTGGGGAAAACAAAGGTCACTGGAGTACACTTGGGTATTTGTATGACAAAACCCTATGTTATTTAGTCTAACAGAAAAATCCTTAAAATGTGGGTAATGGTCATTGCTTCATAGAATATTTGAATAATGAGTAATAAGAAAATAAATGAGGATGTATTAATACATATGTTTGGATCTTACCTTTGGTTTATAGAGGAAAAGGGCCTAAAATCTTGAGAATTCTAGTGATGGTTTATTATATGTGCTGTATTTGCCTTGATTATTTAGGTGCAAGAGATAGAGGGTTTCAGGCAGGGAGGAAAGGAAAAAAAATGCTCAAGCAGAAGGAGGAAATTTTACAGGGGAACACTTAAAAAGATGCAAAGAGATTGATGGGGGTAGAACAGGCAAAGTACTGCCTCTCATAAGATGATGTTTTATATAAAAAGCTGGAAAATACATGGTATATATTTGAGATGTTGTATTTGTTTTGAGAAGTGGTTGATCCACCCTAATTGTTACTGACTTTCATTGGTCTAGTGATTGATGTTTGTTAAATCCTGCCAGTGTCAGGTCAATGTCAGACAGTCCAGCCCAGCTCACTGTCCTGTTCAGAAGCACTTCTGTGGGTGTGGTGCCCAGCTCCCTCAGGGGCTGTGTATTCTGGTGGTGAGTTATGATCACTACTCTTCTTAGATACTTTAAGGAGCTGGCTAATTCTGTGCATGACTGATGGCCTTTTTCACTTGCTTTGTGGTTAAGTGCTGTCTTATTTGCCATGTTTGTTGTCAGGCTCAGATAAGGAAAAATCTGAAAGTTGGTTATTGGTTACATGATTGTAGAATTGGATAGTCACTTTCTCCTCTTGAAAAACATAACATTATACTGACTTTTTTTTTTTTTCTGTCTGCATGAATAAAGAGGTAGGGATGAAGCATTAAATGATTGGGTTTTAGTCAGTACTTTGCTTGTCCTATTCTCCTTTTCAGATAGTTTTCTTTGTATTTCTGTACTGGAGTGGTACTGCTGGAAAGCCCTCTGTTGCTAACATTTAAGCAAACAGTGCTAAGGCAGAGGTTTCGTTAAGTATTTCACGTTTAGATGTTTCACCTGCTATTATGTTTGGGTTCATGTAAGGACCTTTCTTCAAATATCAAAGGCCACTTTGTGGGTATTCCAGTAGATTAAGTCTGGTGCTAGTGTGGGTAGTACATTTTTTGCAAAACTGTGAATCACAAGTCATGCCTATAGAAAGTTTCTATTTAGTAGACTCTTCAGCTAACTTGGGTTGCCAATGCACAAATGTAATCCAAAAGCAATATCCTTTCTTCGGTTGTAACCCAGGCTCTGCACACTGAAGTCTGGAGAGAGGATCCTTAACTTAGTTTTTCAGCTGTCCTTAGTGTGACCCAGTAGTGAGAGAAAGCTTAATGGGATTCTGCATCAAGCGTGACACCTTTATTGAAAGGGAAATTAATTTTGAAATGTTACTGTGCAGAATTCTCCCTTACACATGTGCTATCTTTGCCTTAGAGTATTGTGTGGGGTTTAATTTATTTTCCATTTTTATTTTGGTTGAGGGCCTGTTTACAAAAAAAAAAAATCTTGTAAATGAACTTGTTTGAGATGAGACGTTGTCTGAGCACATGGAACGTGAAATAAACTGGTTGTCATAGATACATGTCAGTTTAAAAAAAACCCAAAGAGAACAATCTAGTCCATTGGTATTAAAATATTCTTTATTAATTAATTACAGAAATATAATCGTTAGCATGCTTGACAAATAACATTACAGGCAACATTTAAAGTTGCATAATACTCTGAGGAGCGTCTTCATTCTAAGAAGGTAGTCTGTTACAGTTGAACCAGGGGCAGGGATAAGGCTCCGGTGTACAAGGTAGAGCTAATTCTGTAAAACTGGCAGTGATTATGGTAGGAATGGAGTACTACATATCTCAGTTCTGCAGAAAATGGAGGAGGTAGAGATATGCAAAATTAAGACACGCAAAAGGAACCAAAAATCGAGTGGTTTGCAGAGTATACTACCCCACAGTAGTTAAAGTAGCAGATTCAAGGATCTTTCCAGAAGAGTAGAAGGTGTAAAGATAAAAGAAAGGGAAGGCAACATAATATATGTTAAATGTGTTTTTGAGTATATTTTCTAACTTTATTCTCACAAAAGTAAAAAATAATTACAGTAATAGTATAATTTTTGACCTCAAGTATCCTATAGCATTTTATAAACATTGAAAAAATAAGATATAAACTCTGGCAGCACCTTATAAATAGCTCAGTATTACTATTTGACTTGATGTGGAAAGAAGTTTTATGGTAGAAAATGGGTTGGAAAGCAAGCAACTTTGTGGTTCTACTTTATTGCCCACTGGAGGTAGGTTTTCAGTCCACAGGAATATGTTTTTTCAGTCTAAACAAGTATTCTAGACTCTGTAAGTTTTATTAAGCTCATAAAATGACATAGTAATCATAAATGCATATAAAAATGCAGCGATGAGTAGAAAATGTACATACATCAATGTAGCCTTTTCCTTAAAGAAGTGTACTGACGTTATCTATTGCTGACCTCCTTAGGTTTTCTAAGGCATTTGTTTGTACAAGCAGTCATGTTCCTTAGGAGACATTTTAAGGCTTCATGAATAAAGCTAGTGGTAGAAGCTAAGAAGTAATTAGTGGATCTCCAATGTGTTCTGCTTATATGTATTTTCCCTTTTACCTTGCAATCTCCAGTGAAAAGCATTTGGAAATCTGGGGCCAAAGGAAGCTGAGGACTTCTTAATGCAAGTATCTTGCACTCGGGGAGAGAACATTAGGATATGCAGTGTGAGTGCATATGTGTGAACTTAGTCAAGGTAAAAATCCTTGCATCTTGAATTTTTGACAGCAGTGTGGGCTTCCTCATGTATAATGTATCTTGGACATCCTCTAAATACTTGTTCCTTTTCAATTGTTAGATAAAGACTAGGAACTGAAAAAGTTCAAGCCCATATTTTCAGGTAAAAGCTTTTCCAGCTGCACTCTCTCCTAGATATACCTGCATGCTTCCTGTAATGTGCAAGTCAGTGAGAGCAATCAGCCCCACAGAGAGAGACCTTGGCATCCTGGTGGATAGTAAATTATCCATGGAGCAGCAATGTGTCCTTGTGGCCAGGAAAGCCCATGGTATCCTGGGGTGCATAAAGAAGAGTGTGGCCAGCAGGTTGAGGGAGGTTCTCCTCCCCCTCTGCCCTAGTGAGGCCACATCTGGAGTATTGTGTTCAGTTCTGGTCTCCCCAGTTCAAGAAGGACAGGGAAATACCAGAGAGAGTCCAATAGAGAGCTACAAAGATGATGAAGGGACTGGAACATCTCTCTTATGCGAAAAGGCTGACAGCCCTGGGGATGTTTAGCCTGGATAAGAGAAGCCTGGGAGGGGATCTTATGGGTGTTTACAAATATCTGAAGGTTGGGTTTCAAGTAGTGGCCAGTCTTTTAGTTTGTGCCCCGTGATAGGACAAGAGGTAATGGTAGCAAGGTGAAAAAAGGAAGTTCGAACTCAGCATGAGGAAAAACCTCTTTCCTGTGAGAGTGACAGAGCACTGGAACAGGCTGCCCAGAGAGGTTGTGAAGTCTCCTTCTCTAGAGACTTTCCAAACCCTCCTGTGTGGCCTGCCCTAGGTGTCCCTGCTCTGGCATGGGGAGTTGGACTTGGTGATCTCCAGAGGTCCCTTCCAACCCCTACCATTCTATATTTCTATGTATATGATTTTTTTTTAAATTCTTTTTCACAGTGTATCTTGTATACGATTTTTTTTTTTTAATTCTTTTTCACAGTGTATCTTGTATACATAGTTATTATTCTTCAGTGATTTCTAGCCTAAAAAGTTGGTGGCTCACCAAATTCTAAAGAGAGCAACTCCCCCCTACCCCTCAGTAAAGAAAGGCAAACCCTCAGTCAGTAGTAAAAATAAAAATGCAAATTCAAGTGCTTGTAAGAGGTATGGTTAAGAATTTCATGAATATAAAAGAAAAGTTCATTGATGGGTTTTGTATACAGGTAATGGTTATCAAGTAATATAGTCTCTGGTGCCTTCATAATCTAAAAATCCATCAGTCTAATGGAGTATTTTTTCTACTGCTGCATTTGTCTACTGAGTTCAAAGTCTTCTTCTTCCCACTGCACCATAATTAGTGAGCTAATTGATGTTGCTAAAACTCATCATGTATGGTTTGTTCACTGTTCTTGTTTTCAAGAAGAGCTGTGTAACTGCTTCCTTATTGTCTTGGAAATATTTGTTGAGAGTGCTTACGAATAGATGTGTTGCACTGAGTAGTACAAGTTGAACAAATACACTTTTTCACATGGTAAAAAAAAAAAAAAAAAAAATTTGTGATGGCTTTTTTCTAAAAAGTTCTGTTGGATCTGGTTTCAAGCAGAACAGCCTCCAACAAAGCTTCATCTTTGTCCTAACAAAATTTACTCTTCAGAAAGCAAATTATTATCTGACTGAGAGGAGTCATCGGCTCTTCATTTTACAACTTACTTGTTTTTGAAGTTCCAGCATACTTGGGCTTAAAGTCCCTTTGAGGGAAGCTAGTGACTTTGCCAGAGAATACAGAATAAATGTGATGCATTTGTATAGCTTATATTGCTTAGGGAGAGACTAGAGTGTAATAAAGAATTTTTGCTGTTTGAGAAACCTTCTAAGGTGTGCGTGGTATTTTCAGGAAAATAAGGTGGTACATCTTCTCTGAGCTACGGCTTGTTTCTCTTGTGGGCTATAGGCATTTAGTGTTGATGAAGCAGCTTAGCCACCATATTTCTTAGCAATGTTACAGCTCTGCCCAATTCTTCGAAAAATTACAGAACTCCCCACTCCCCATGCTCCTCACACCGCCCCCCCCCCCCCTCTTTGCCTCTATGTGATGTATTTGGATTACTGTGTTTTGGATTTGTGTTTAAGGAGATCTCTTCAGGATCTTGTGAATCTGGATTTTCTTTTGGCTGGAACATCTGTTAGTCTAATCACCTACTGAGATAGACAGAGAACCCCTTTACTTCTGCATAAGCTACATGTAGAAAAGTTGTGCCAGTTAAATGTCAGGAGAATAAAATGCTACTCATTTTCTAATGGAAACAAAAGATTTGCTAATGTCAATCAAAATGAAAGGCAAAGAAGTAAATTCACTGTTAGTATAGCACTGTAGTATGAATTCCAAACACCCAGTAGAAATGTAATACTGTAAATGTGTTTATTCTAAAGTAGCCAAGTACTCTTTTCTTTAGCTTTATTGTTTTTTGAAAGTCAGCTAAAGTTAATAATACAGATCTGTTTGTTTGTCTTAAAGTGAGTTAATATAAATTCTTAATGCTTGTATACTTTGCTGCTTGTCCTTTAAGAATACTATTATGAATTGGGCCATCACCTAAGAATACTTAGAGCTGAAGAATCAGGAGGGGAAGTGTAACATTAGAAGCAGTTTTTCCTCTATATATAGAAAAACCCATGGCTGTTGACTTCAAATACAAGAGACTACTTACGGATTAAGAGATCCTTCCCAACGTGAGCATGTTTTGTGAGAGAAGAGACATGCTTTTTTACCCTTGTAATCTTCAGCGTGATCTGGTAGCTTACACATTGCTCCTCAGGTGCTTATCTGCTGCATAGAGCCATTGTCACAGATTGGATTAAAGTTAATTCTTATATTTTGAGCAGGGGGTTGGACTACATGACCTGTGGAAATTTCTTCCAACCTAAATTTTTATTCTGTGATTCTTTGACACAATTTGTGTCAAGGACTGGATTTGTACTGAGAAGTTTCAGCCAGTACAACTGGGAAGCAGGATAAAAAAACCATTTTGAGCTATCTCTGTATCTGCCTTGCACATCAAGACAAGGACAAAACATTTATTACTTACAGCAGAGAACTCAGTCTTAAAGCTGTTCTTACTGGTAAACAGGAGTTACATATCGCATGCTTGCAGTGGATCCCAAGAAATTAGAAGTCAAGGTTTTCTGGGAATGGTGAAATGAAATTGGAAAATCTGAGGAACCTTATGGCAAAGAGAACAATCTGCTGAGAGAGTTTATTTCATCCCTGTGGAATGGCTTCTGTTGCCTTTTCTTTTTTTTTGGTAACCTTTGAAATGTTACTGCTTTAGGCATTGAGGAATTCTTTAAGAACTAGATCAATAATATTTGCACTGAGCCCTGTAGAATGCTTCTTTTTATATATGATGCTATATTAATGCAGTGAGATTGAATGCAGTGTTACATTTAGGATACACATGCAGCTTAGTGACTGGGCAAAGAAATTAAAATATGCAAAGTGAAGTGAATTAGTTGTTATAACCAATGTTGAAAAACCCCGACCTTCAATCCGAAGAAAAATAACTGATTTTTTGGAGGAGAAGGAATAGTATCTTTTAGAGTTGTATTATGATGATAGCAAAGCATCTGTAAGTAACTTAGAGCTGAAGAGTTAGGAGAAGTGTAGGATCTAAACCAGTTTTCCTCAAATATTATATTAAAAGCCCATGTCAGTTCACTTCAAATAAAAGAGAGTACAGCTTGAGTACACCCATGGCAATTGGGTTTCTTCAGTCTTAACCCTTATTTTTCTTGTGTACAAGATAACACCTCACACAGGTGGGGGACGAAGTGAATTGTCTTGGAATACCAGAGATAGGTTCATAAGGTATTTATGTGTAGGCACAGGCAAAAATGGAAAGCTATGCATTGTAGCCCTCATCAGAAATTGTCTTGCTTGGGTCTCTTCTGAATTTTGGATAGGAAAAATAATTTTGGCTATGTGCTAATTCCTTGTAATTATTTACATCAGTTAAGTAAGAATACTAAAAGCCCTTGGTAATAGATAGAATCATAGAATCATAGAATTTTAAGGGTTGGAAGGGACCTTAAAGACCATCTAGTTCCAGCCCCCTGCCATGGTCAGGGACACCTCCCACTAGAGAAGGTTGCTCAGAGCCCCATCCAGCCTCGTCTTAAAAATTTACAAGGATGAGGCTTCCACCACCTCTAGGCAACCTGTTCCAGTGTCTCACCACCCTCACAGTGAAGAAATTCTTCCTAATGTCTAACTTGAATGGACCTATCTCTAGTTCTAATCCATTCCCTTTAGTCCTATCACTGCCCGACAGCCTAAAAAGTTCCTCCCCAGCTTTCTTGCAGGCCCCCTTCAGATACTGGAAGGCCACAGTAAGGTCTCCCTGGAGCCTTCTCTTTTCCAGACTGAACAACCCCAACTCTCTCAGTCTGTCCCCATAGGAGAAGTGTTGCAGCCCTCTGATCATTCTTGTGGGCCTTCTCTGGACACGTTCCAGCACATCCATATCTTTCTTGATGCAGTGCTCCAGGTGAGGTCTCATGAGAGTGGAGTAGAGGGGGAGGATCACCTGCCTTGACCTGCTGGCCACGCTTCTCTTGATGCAGCCCAGGATACGATTGTCCCTCTGGGTTGCAAGAGCACACTGATGGCTCATGTTGAGCTTCTCATCCACCAGCACTCCTGAGTCCTTTTCTTCAGGGCTGCTCTCAAGCCAGTCACTGCCCAGCCTATATTGGTGCTTGGGATTGCTCCGACCCAGATGGAGGACCTTGCATTTGGCCTTGTTGAGCCTCATCAGGTTGGCGTGGGCCCAGCTCTCCAGCCTGTCCAGGTCCCTCTGGATGGATCCCTTCCCTCCAGCGTGTCAGCCGCCCCAACAGCTTGGTGTCATTGTCGAGCTTGCTGAGGGTGCACTCAATGCCACTGTCCATGTCGCTGACAAAGGTGTTAAACAAGACTGGTCCCAGTGCTGATCCTTGAGGGACTCCACTTATCACTGGTCTCCACTTGGATACTGACCCATTGACATCCACTCTTTGGGAGTGGCCATCAAGCCAGTTCTTTATCCACTGAATTGTCCATCCATCAAACTCATATTTCACCAGCTTGGAGACCAGAATGTCATGTGGGACAGTGTCAAAGGCTTTGCTCAGGTTCAGGTAAATGATGTCAGTTGCTCTTCCTCCATCTATTAATGTTGTGACCTTCTCATAGAATGCCACCAGGTTAGTGAGGCATGATTTGCCCTTGGTGAAGCCATGAATCATTAACTGGTTTTCTTTCTTAGAAATAGTGTCCTCAAATGATGACAAATGAAGATTTGCTTTTATTTTGCAGCAGCTGACCTGTGGAACAAATTACATGAGTTTTGAATAACAACTTAACTACGCATATATTTGTTCATTACCTATGTTGGTATTTGCAGCAATACAGAGGCCTGTTTCTCAGGCAGTTCTTGATCTACATTTACATTGGAGTGATACAGCTACTTGAATGAAGGCTATGGTGACTAATGAATGTATAGCAGTTTACATAAGAACATTATATGACTTCAGTAGGATGAAATGATCAACTGTAGACTTGTTCTTTCACAGATTTCATTTCCTTAGACATTTTCAGTTTAAGTTGCACTGATGTGACTATTTCAGTAGAAAATCACATCACTAATTAAAATAATGATCTGTGGATAGTTTAGGCCATAAATCATTCTGCATTTTGTTACAACAAATCAAGGCACATATGTGATCTTTAAAGTCTTAAAAGTAAGTTTTAAAAAAAAGTTTAGAAGTTGGACACGGTTTGAAGGGGCCTGAAAAATTAACAGGTGTAATTACAGGGAAATCCAGCTGAAGCTTTAGGCCCTTTGAAAATTGCTGATGTCATCTGAACACTATTCTGCAGCTATTATATGCTCAACCTAAACTAGGGAGAGGTCATGAGATTGTACTTGTTGCTGTCACCCCTTTCCATAGGTGTGCCTCCCCTGTATTTTCTTGTTCAGATGTGTTCTTTGAGAAATTAATTCCCCTGAATAATGAAGGCTTTCTAGCACAAATTATTTTTGGTAAGTTTGAGAATCTGGGGATGAATACTTGCTCACAAAACTGTTTGTTTGTTTATTTAAGGTTGCTAATCTTGCTTGCTCATTGTCAACAAATGAAGATGGAATGAAAATTGTCCAAATGGCAGCTAATCACATAGAGACTTTGTGCCCACAGGTATGACTTTTTCAGTTAATTCCCATTATAGCATTATGAACATACACTGTATTTTTGCCACACAGCACAGATACGTAGTCACACTCCCTCAGTCTACATTCCATTCACACAGCTTAGTGGAGTAAATGGGGACCAAATGACAAATCAAGGGCAAATACTCAGTTAATTTTTTTTTTTTTTCTTAGCGGTTAACATAGGAATTGTTAATAGACTGTATTGATTGGGAGTTCTAAAATTCTGTGAAGATTTGCAATTGAAGAAATATGATACTCTGTTTCTGAAAGTAAACCTGATTGAATGAAAAATGTAATGCGATAGGCAAGTTTGCGAGTGTTTTTACATTTAGAAAGCAGTACATGTTTTGACCTTTAACTTGAAATATTATTACCCCTTGATTTGGTATTTGTGTATGTGAACATTAAAATATGAATTCTTCTGATTATCACCAATTCTAAAGCTTGAGCTTTTGTCTTAACCAGGTGAATGAAAAATATCTTGGCTATGGTTAAATTTTTGATATTTAATATCTTATAAAAAGAATATTCACTCTGTCACATTCAGAATTACAGAGATAAAACAACTTCTGCAACTACCTCTGTTTAGAGCAAAAATTTTGCTGATGTATATGAATTTCATCTGGGTGTTGCAGCCTTGAGGCAGTGTAATTTCAAGATCATTAGTTCTTTGGAAAACACTACAGTTTACACAGTGGCCTAAATGTTCTTATCCATTTGAATGCTAAATGTAGTTGAAATAGAAGGTGAAGAGCAAGTATTAATAAAATGTTCAATTACAAGCTTCAGAAGTCCATTTTATGCCTGTTGAGTAAATGCAAAACTTGGAGAAAAAGGTACTTCTGTCAAGGAAACATGATATTCTGAAAATATCACACACCAGTGTTTTCTCTTGAATCATTCAATTCCAGTGACTATTTTTATAACTTCTACAGTTCTGTGTTGCTCATCCCATTCCATTTGATTTAACATGTTATTGGTTTTGTAAGAAGCCTGCTGTCTTGTAAGAAGAATTTGTGAATGGCTTCTTCCAGCTTCTTTATTTCTCCAGGGGTGGAAGTGCACCTTTACATTGTTATGCATGCAGATGTGGCTTTTTAATTGGAAAACTCCTCTTTGAGTATTGCATCTTATACCAGAAACTCCTAAAATGTATTTTTGACTAAAATACTGATTTCCTTTGCAGCCATTTAAGTTGCTAGGGTTTCAATTTCCTACAGAAAGATGGAATATTCTTGGTTGGTTGTTTTTTTCCTTTTTTTTTTTTTTTTATTTTTTTAACCTTGAGGTAAACCAAGGACGAATTAGTCAATTATAGATCTGTCTAAACAGAAACGTTATGAACACGATAAGATTATATTACTATTAAAATGTGTTCATTGTGCAGTATTTTCTGATTTCTTACATAAGGACCATTCACTGCAAAAGCAATTGACATTTTACGTAAATAAGAAATATCAGAATAAGGCTCCTGCATTTTTCAGTAAATCAAATTATGTCATATCATTCAAAAATCCCCCACAGGGGAAAAAAAAATATCTCTTTAAGATCCCTGCTGGGCATATCAATTAGAGTTTGGAATGGGGAAATTTGCATATAGAACTCTCCTTTGTTCTTAAATCTTTAGAGTAAAAAATGTGATTTTACATGCTCTGAAAAATATATTTACTAAAGGGCACCATGTGGTTTGGATTGAAATCTAAAATGGTTGAATTAAAACAGGAAATAAAAAATTACGCTTCCCAGCACACTTATCAACAAATCATCAACAAAACCACCACATACAGAAAGAATCTTGGTAGTTCTGCAGGTTGGACCAGCAAAACTTTCTATGTAGCACTGGGCAAAAGGCAAACACAGAATTGGCAAATCTTGGAGAGAAGCCTTTTAATTGTTATAATTCCTAGACATGCTTAATTATACTGTACTGTAGTTTAAATATAGAAGGTTGATTCTGAACTCTGACCATAGCTTTTTTTTTTTCTCACATTACATTATTAGCAACTATTTTGACTGTTCAGTAAAGGAAATAAGCTAGGCATGTATGTTGGAGCCAGTACGAAACACCCGATGACTTCTTGTTTTCCTAAAATTTCATTAATACTTCATGAGAAATTAATTTTAAGAATCTTTAATGTTAAATCAATAATCATAGAATAAAGACAGTTCTCTTGATGTCTGTAATACCTTGGTGCCTCTGATCTTAAAATTAGTGTACAGTGGAGTGTGCAATTGTAGGCAGGGTTTGGTACCTTTGATAGCATTTCTGCACTGCTTGTTCAGAACTTCTTGCTGTCAGTGAGTAAAACATTTATTGTCATTGAGCTTTGTGTCACAGGCTCTTACGTGTTTGTATTGGTTTACTGAGTTTATAATATTACGCAAATGGGTATCTAAGTGTGTTTTGGTTTCTCCCTTATCCTCTTTCTCCTTCAGTAGAAATAAATGTCTTCTGTAGTTCATTTAGTGCCCATACTTTCCTCCCTTGTCCACTCCCCCCCACTTGTTTTGTACATCTGCACCTACAGTTCTTCTTACTCCTTAGCAAAATACTATGCAAGAAGTCAGCATACTTGGAAACTGAGACATAAGTTTTTTATTCCTGTTCCTACAACATTTCTAGTTCAGCTGTGAGAAAGAAGCTGTAATAAATATCAGAAAGCTAATTAGGATCTAATTAGATTCATAATTCTGTAAGTATGTGGAAAGGAGTGAGAAGTGAGGAACAGTTGAGATTAGACTCTAGCAACTTGCAGTGATGACACATGACAGCAGACTTAGTTTTTGACATCTTGCAAAAACCCGAGACTGCTTCTCACTGGATTTCTGACAACTTCTAAAATGGAAGAATCACATTGTTACAAAATATCCATATTGACGAACCTGATTTTAAAATAGTGTCTCTGATTCCATGCTTATGAAACTACACTGCCTCTGAGATAAAACCCTTGCCTCTTCTCACTCCAACTTCAGTTAATAAGGACACTTGGATGGACTTTGTTAGTCCCCATAATTTGCTATTCTTCACCCAGATTCCATTAGAAGAGTCCATCTTCTATTTAGGCTCCTAAATTCACTGATCAAAATGTAAGAAAATGCATAATACTTCTCAATGCTATTTACAAGAGAGCTCATATCATGTGATTTCTCTAAGGAACTCCTGCAAAACTCTGGGGGGAGGGGGGATGTTGGGAGAGGGAGCCCTGTCTATAATTGTGGTAGTTTAGAAAGGAAACAAGGTGTTTTGGTGTGTTCCCACTCTTGAAGGATGTCTCAGAAATTTCCAGCACTTCTGTTTAATTTTCAGAGCATAAAAATACATGTATAGACACATTTTCTCTCTAAAAACTCTCAGGGACAAAATATGAATGTTCTGGTCGTACTTCTTGCTTTTTTTCCAGAAAACAGCAGGGTTAGTATTCAGCTCTAAATCAGGCTGATTATTATTTTGGTTTATAGTGTGTTAGGACTTGGTTTTGGATGTCTGCTTTTCTGGGTTAGTTTTGCTAAGATGTAATCTTTATTTCAATGTAGAAATTACCACAGGATTACTGCTTCTTAAATGGGGTCTTTCACCTTTCCCACAGAAAAAACTCTTTGACTAACAATGCATCATGTATGCAAAAGCATCTGGTAAGCTCCAATCTCAGTGCAGTTTTCAGCACTTTCATAATCCAAATCAGAATATTTCTTCTTGGAAGGTGTATCTGTCCTTTTTTGGATTGTTATTTAACACCATTCATTAAAATCACACTGCAAAATCCATCATTAGTAAGAGAATGGCCAATTCCCAGAATGGACTTTCTACATGGCCAACAGCCAGAAGTCCTCCTGTTAGCTGTTGCTGAAATCAGTTACAGCTGTTCTACAACCCTGCTGGTCATAGACTGGAACAGGCAACATGTGGTATGTATTGATCTGCGTTACCTGAATAATGATCTCTAACATATTTAGTGTATGATATCTTGTGTTCATTGTTGAAGTTGTTTTTTATTGCTATATTTGCTGTTCTTTCCCCTCCCACAATACTTAAACCATGTACTAATGAAAAGAGCACATTTGTAGAAGATACAGCTCTGGTTCTCAGTGCCATCTTTTCTTCATGCTTGAAACTTAATAAGCTATTAGTTATTTTTAATATTGCTTGGTATGTAATATAGTGCTAAAGATAGAAGCTGAGTTTTTGTCTGTGTGAGTTTGTAAATAAATCAGCATGGTTGTTCAAGTAACATGGAGAGGTATTAGGTAAGCAAGATGCTGAGCTTATCAGTGGGAATATATTTATACATGTTGTATTTCCAGGCCATTCAAATACTGATCTGACATCTGTCTTTGATGTTTATTTGGCTTGTCCAGCATCATTCACCTGGTTTTTTTTCAGTGCCAACATGACTGTCTAGAAAGGACTGCTGTATTTTGGTATTACAGATCTGCTTCTCTATTGACACATGTACCTGCAGGGAGGAGAATGGCAAAACCCACCAAGACTCCTTGCAAGAAACCAGCCCCTGCAGCCTTCCTTTCCTTGAATTTTAGTAATTTCAGCTCTGTTGTAGTGATGCTTTCCTTCCTGTCTCTCCAGCAGACAGTATTAAGCCTGTCATATGTTTTCTAAGATCCTGTGAAGTGGTCTGTGTTTATCAGTAAATTCAGAAATACTGTAGAACCAAGAGTTCAAGAACAGAGGTGTGTTTTGGAGTGTATATTTGTAGAAGATATCCAGACAAAGCATTTCCAATCCATTCTACAAGCCACCTGTATTCTATCCTCTTCCAAAATACATTGATTACAGCTACTGTCTGGTGCGAATTAGTGCAGAAGCCCTCCGTAGCCCAAGTTACAGCAGTATGCCCCATTCAGACAAATGTTCAACTGAGAAACTTCTACAAGCAGAGTTCTTTGCATTCTTTCTTAAAACTATGATTATAACTTTGTTATGCCTCAAGCTTTAAATATGAATGTCCTATAAAACATTTTTCTCAAAATTAAACATTTTATCAGTGTGGTTTTCCCTTAAAAAAAAAACAAAAAAAACCCAGGGGAATTTACTCTTTCCTTTAAGCTATGTTACTATTTACACTTAAATTGTTTAGCCCTTCTGGGTTGATACAGATAGATATTATTTGCTTCTGTGCTATTTTCTAGAAAGTAGGTACTATATTAAACCTGAAAATTCTCGTTCACAAAAATGAAACTTGATAGCTAATAAGTGGGATTTTGATGTGTTATATTATTCAGGTATTGGAGTTTAATTATATATTTTATGATGCTGTGGATTTTTGAAGCTAGGAATTTATATTTCCTATATATTTACTTTTTCATGAGAGAAAATCAATCATCCATTTTGTTATTTTCTCTGGTACATTAAATGGTGAGGGACACTGAAGAAGTTTTTTATTAGCCTCATAAAAACTCTTCACCAATATCACTTTAATAACGACAATTGTTCCATCTTCTTGGTTGAACTGTCTGTGTGGCATCTGCTTTTATCTGACTTAATACCATTTTCTTCAAATACAGCAGTCTTGTGCAAGGACAGAAGTAGTGGGGAAGAACATGGTAAATCAGTGAGTTTTCTACCATCTGCTTTTAAAGAGAGAAAACAGATGATAGTATCTCTAACAGTATCAGACATCTTCTGAAGTACCATCTCCAGCCTTTCAATTCACACATTAATTAAAAGTATGTATCATGCCTTAATAATAGTATTTCTAAAAGTAAAGGTAGGATATTTTAGTGAAGTGATACATTTTTCATGCAGGTTTTCACCACGTTAGTGAAGTCCACACACAGAGCTTCTGAAGTTAATGAAATAGTCACTAAGCTTGATAAAGACAGTAGTAGTAGTCTGCTTGAACATAGCTATGTTTAGTTTTTTCTCTTGTGCCTTTGTTCCACAACCAGTTTAATCTGGTGTACATCAGTGGTGCAGTTAAGAGACTTGGTGTCCCTCCCTACTTTGAAGCTGTAATTTCTGCCTCCTCCTCTTGTGACTAGCAATCATTCAGCAGTCTGTATCAGGAAACTAATGTAGCTAAGAATTAACCTGGGAAGCAAAGTAGTAAGGTTAGTTTTCATTCAAGTCAGTTTTCTGATGTAGTTTGCTGTGTGGATGTGCGAATAGTGCTTGCTGGCTCAAGGAAAGGAATGATGGAAAAGGAGTCTAAAGGAGGAGCAGGCCACTGCTTTTGGTGGCAGTGCAGACTTATGCCAGGTTGAGCTGAAGTGGCACAGCTTTAGTGTCACAAAATAATGTTTGTTTTCAGTATTAGTTGATAACTGTTTAGCTGTTGTTCCTGTCTGCCAGGAGATAGTGCATGGAAAAAGCTGTTAGTCTAGTCCTCAAATAGAACTAGAGGCAATGGCCTCAAGTTGTGTCAGGGGAGGCTTAAATTGGATATTAGGAAAAATTTATTCCCTGAAAGGGTTGTCAAGCCCTGAAACAGGCTGCCCAGGGAAGTGGTGGAGACTCCGTCCCTGGAGGGATTTAAAAGACATGTAGATGTGGTGCTTAGGAACATTGTTTAGTGGTGTACTTGTCAGTGCTGGGTTAACAATTGGACTCCATGGTCTTAAAGGTCTCTTCCAACCAAAACAATTCTATAATTATCATAATACTATATGATCCTATTTGGATGGAATGTCCTTTGCATCATTAGAATGCTTCAGTCTTAATGTGATGGGTAGTCTGCAGAAAAGTATCATGTACTATACCACTTGTGTTCCATTTTCCAGTCTGGTTGACTGACAAGAGCTGACAGTGATACAAAGAAGAAAAGCTTTCTGATATCCTCTGGCATCATTTACTTACATTAGTAGTTGTAGGATGTTACCTTTTTCTGCTTGTGGAAATGGAGTTTTGTTGTTTTAAAAAGATGATAAAGCACATGGCATTTTTAGTTGGTTGGGGTTCTATGGAATCCTGAAGCTGTGGGCTACCAAAATGTGTTGGAAGGCCTAATGCTTTATGCTGTTCTACAAGTAGACTTAACTAGATGTTTGCTTTGGCTTGAACTTCTGCAATAAACATTTTGAAGTGTGTGTGGGAAATACTATGATTCTTAGATTCCCATGAAAGTGTCAGGTTGACTGTGACTACTTCTTTGTTTTATGATAGTACTTAGAGAATAATTAACTACAAAATGCCTTGAGGTTTTCAATCTTTACTTTCTTCTTCAGCATCTGTTGTGTTAAAATTGAATCCTCAGGAAATTCTCAGTTTTCAATATTAAACAAAAATACCAAACCAGAATAGCTCCAACTAGCAACACAGAAACTGTTATGTTTTATCCTCTCCGCTTGCCCCACCTGCAGTTAGTGGACATCAGACATGAGAATAATCAAGTTTCTTGAAGTTACTGGAAAAGACTTGCTGTAGATTCATAAGGTACAAAAGTGTCATGAGTGTTTCATAAGAAATGTCTTTTCCCCTGTGTCTTTAAAACTTGAACATACTCTTCCCGGAGATATGTTTTTATTTTTTATCTCTCAAACTTCATCTTTTTTTTTTTTTCTGAATTTATAAGCTTTCCTGAGATGCCACATTTTGTTGGTAACAGTCCTACTGCAGAATGCCAGGGAAGAAAAGAAAGGCAATAAACTCTCATTATTAGAGACCTGTTGTGATAAAAAAAAAATCTATGAGTCTGGGAAGGAGTGTGGTCATACAGTAGGAAATCTTAGAGTGATACAAGACAGCAAAATGATGCCACTGTTAAAAGATTGTGGTGGGTTGACCCTGGCACGGCACCAGGTGCCCACCAAGCCCTTCTATCATTCCCCCCAACCCCCTTCAGCACGGCACGCAGGGAGAGAATAAGACGCAAAGCACAGGGGTGTGGGTTGTGATAGACAAGATGTTATTCTCTACTTCCTGTCCACAGGCGATGTCGGGCCGAGTCCAGGAAGCAGGGCTCCAGGAACACGTAGCAGCTGCTTGGAAGACAAAGCAGAATGCCCCCCCATCCTCCTCCTGCCCTGTCCCTTTATAGTTGAGCTGATGTCATATGGTATGGAATATCCCACTGGTCAGCTCAGGTTGGCTGTATCCTCTCCCCCATCCTGCCCCCCAGCCTCTGGTGCCGTGTGAGCACTGGCAGTGATAACACGGGTGTGTTATCAACACCCTCCAGCTCCCAGTGCTGCAGCGTGAGGGCTGGATGGGGAAAAGCAGCTCAGCCGGACCCACTACAGAGATGTAGTTTTGCATGGTTTTTGGACGAGAGGTGGACAGGAGTAAAGAGCAGAGAATACAAGTGACTATAACTATTGTCAACTCTAGGTTGACAAGGGAACATATTCCTCTTGTTGAAGCATTGTGAGGTGGAACCATGTTCAAAACTTTGTTCTATGACATCGGGCATATCAGTGTTACCACCTTTTTACCAGGGAAGTGATTGAGGTAGACATAAATTCAGTGTGGCTGCATCATTGACAGGGTGGAACTTTGTGGTCCACATTCATGTACGTGGGTCCTCATAAGCTGTAGCTAAGAGACAAGTTACTTCGGCGTAACACATGTAGTGGTGTGACATAACATTTGTTTTGGAGGAACTTGTAAAATCTTCAAGGTGTTAGTGCTAGTTTTATGCTCATATATGGGAATATAGACCCCTGAGAAACCAGTTTTTCTCTTTTAGGTACAGCATTCCACTTTGTGTATAGGAATGTAACTGATATGTTGCTACACTTCTGTGATCATACAATGCTGATTTGCATGGAATAGTTCCATTAATATAAAATATATTACTGGATATAATTATCTTATTTTAGAGTCCTCCCTTATTCCTGAATATGTAGAATATATCTGATTTGACATCATGCATTTTCATAATGGTCATGATGCTTTGTTAATCTCTTAACTCCCAGGTCTTACTGTATCTTTAAACTGTCTCAGTGTTTTTATCATTGTTTCTCAAGACTATTTCCCCCTGTATACCTTGACAGGATGACTTGATAAGAATTAAATTTCTGTTGTTTAGATGAGGTGATACCATATGTGCATTGTGGTATTGTACTGCTTTTAAGACTGTTCTTAGAATTTACACAGACACCTTGATGTGTACTTGTAGAACATTTTGAATTTAAGAGCTCTATGAAAACCTTATTATTTCTATCTTTCACATTTTTTTTCCCAAATATGCTGTCCGCATCTCTTCCAGACCATACTGTAGTTTATAGATGTTATAGGAAATGTAGGGCAATGTCATGTAGGCAAATGACTACTGAGGAAGGTTGTCAGTAATGGTGAGTTTTGTTAGAAATCCCTGGAGAGAATGAGGAGCTAATTGGGTGGATTTAATACAGTTTTAGTAGATTGTTATACGTTTCTTGTTGCTGTTTTGATTGTGGTTTTTGAATAATATACTTCAAAATGTACATGAAGCAACAGTTCCTTTTTTTTTTTTTTTTTTTTTTTTTTACGATCTTGGTATATAAACTTAATCCATGTGTGTTTCTCTTACCAAATATTCAAGGACTGTAGTTGTAAGTGTAGTTACACTGCAATTGTTCCAGTTCTTTTGCGGTTTTATTTTACTTTAGTGAAGTTTCTTACATGAATATTCATTCAAAGTTCACAAGGACCTTTCTCTTTTATATGAAGTATAAAATAAATATAAATTGGACTAGAGATTTACTCAAATATGAAATCCAATAAACAGAAGGTTAATTATGTAAGCTACATTTTTATATTGTAATTTCAGTATGCATCCAGCTTAATTGATAATTATGGGTGTTGTATTCAGACACAGGGGTTTTTAATATTGAAGGCCTTTCAAGATCAAGTCACGAGACTGAACTCCCATGAAGAGTTTCCTTTATACCTGCATACTCTGGAAAACTGTGCTGTACCTATATAGTTATAACGTGCTGTTGACAGTGCAGCTTTTGCCAGTTTGATCAGCAAACTCGGCTATCACCAGTGCGATAATTCTTGTACCATTATAGTTTATAGACTGTGATAGAGCATTTGTACAGCCTAAAAAAATGCAGAAAAAGCTTATATCTCTAAAAAGTATTTCTATATCAAGAGGTTTTGTTCTCAATTTAGCATGTTTATACTGATCAGTAGATAGTGGAGCTCTATTTCTGGATGGAGCATTGTTGAAGATAGGACTTCCAGTGTGTTTTTGAGTGTAAAATAATAAATGAAACATTATAAACACAACTATCTTTTTAACTTTTTTATTTCCTCTTTCATGTATCAGTGAGTCTTGAGGATAATTTTAGTCTTTCACTGAAAGAATTTGCTTATCTTGAAATTTAAGTTTGCATTTGAGAATGAATTACAGCTTGATAAAATTTTGTGAAGCGTTCTGGGCTTTCTGAGCAGAATATAATTGTCCCACTCATACACAAACTGTGGACTCAAAAGTAGTTGCTTAATTAGGAAATTGAGACTATAATTCTTTAAAGTAATTAACCAGTTTTATGATTTGCTTGATCCCAAGTGAGGTACTGGATGCTGGGTGTATATCTAATACAAAACCCACAGTTTGAGGAGCAGTGTTTTTTTGTTGAGTGGAAAAAACCACTTTTGATTCTCGAAACAAACTAGGGAATTTGTGTGATCCACCCTTCATACTTTTGAATAGCATATCCAAAACATTGCCTGGGTCATTGTATTCAATAAGGCAGAAACTTTTGTTTGCTCTAGTTACTTCAGTTTCAGTATTGTAAAATAGAGAAAGTACATAACAGATGAAATCACTAATTTCATGCAAATGAAGCACCTGCAACCTGACATGCAGAAAACTGCCAGCATATTTTGTGATCTGCTGTGTGATTCACTTGTCAGGTCAAGTTAGTTAGTTCTGGAAGGGAGGTGCTGTCAGATGGATTTAAAAATCAGTCCTTGAAGTGTTCAGTTTGTTTCATCCTCAAGGAAACTATCCACCCAAATGTGAATACTGAATACTGCATTTTCCGTTCTTTTAAATTTTTTGTAACATTTTAAAGTAAAATAACTGGGGTGTCTCTTTTCTTAAGCTTATTTTTATTTTCTTGTTTCCAATTATTTTTATTAGGTTCTGTGCTCAATCCATAAAGTGTTAAAAGCAACTTTACATCCCTTTCCTCTAGAAGGCTTCCAGATGCATTCAGAAACATGCAGGCAGTCCCTGTATAAAACCAAGACATAGCTGTGTGCAGGGGTAGAGGGGAGCTTTAGAGAACTGTTTGGGGTGTGTGTGTTTGGTTTGGTGGGTTTTTTTGTTTCTGTTTGGTTTTGGTTTCTTCCTTGAGTGCACTATGCTTCTCAGCAGTGATAGACTATGTTGGGAAGTATGGTTTTGAGTGAAGGTACAGAAATTGTTTCAAGAAAGAAGAAAAACTACCCCAATGTAATAAAAGCAGATTTCTGTGTATTGCTAGCAACCACTGCCCAGACATGAGGAGATAAAGCTATGCAGAACTGTGTTTAATTTCTAGCCTGAAATATCAATGGTGTAGTTAGTCTGGTGAATGGAAATGGGATGAATGTGACCTAAGAATTACTGATGTGAAATTTTGAGCCCCTAGCTCAGAAAACCAATCATGTGAAGTTAGATCAAGCGTGATCGGAATGAAAACAGTGGAGTTTCAACTCACAAACATTTCTTACCTTTGTTGAGTGAGCTGCTGTAGAGCCAAACGGAAAAAGGCTTTTATGTGTTACACTCTACGCGGGAAGTTCATGGATCTCTGATATTGATGTTAAAGAATATGAATAAAGAAATAAGAGGTTATTTCTCATATGCAAGTGTGGAATAACCACATGTGATAAGATGTATGTATATTGTTCTGGTTTAACAAGCTCAGAGGGTGTTTAATTGGGTGCTGGTACTTGGCCACATTTTCCTCCATCTTTGTAGTCCATCTCCTGGTCCCTTTGGGCTGGAAACACGGGTATAGTTGTATATCCAGTGCTCTCAGTACTATACTGCTAGCTTGTGTTGTAGGCTGCTAGGTGTATGGAGAATGGGACCTAATAGTTGCAATTTGTGCAGAAGCCTTTGTGCTGTGAAGCTTAGCTTCCTGAGGACTCCTGAGCATGTTTCTCACTGGCAGTGTGACAGAAAGCACCCCAGTTATACTCTTTCTGAAAGCTATTTTCAAGTTTGCTTATCTCACAGTGTGGTTTGGGAAGCAGTTCTGAGATCAGAGCAAGAAATGCAGAACAGATCTTCTCTTTCTGTGTTATCTGAGTAGTATTTCTTCCTGCCTACTGCAGATCTATGCAGTCCACATCCTAGAAACAAAATCTGTCTTGTATCTCCATGAGGCAGAAGCTCCGATTCTTTATTGTAAAACCCCTGACATGTAGAGGGATTGGCAGAGAATGTTTTTGGGTGTGTTTTGCATCTTAAAAAGTCATGAATTGTATATAAATATGTGCTGGTTGCTTGAAACATGTTTTCCAAAAAGTACTCAATTTTACAGCTTAACTAGTAATGACAAGTATTTATTTACTTTACAACATTTAAAATTTTTACAGTTAGTATTAAAAAAAAAAAAGTTAAATTACAAATAAATCATCCCAACTCTTTAGAACTGCTCTGCAGCATGCAGATGGTGCCTGTTCAATGCTTATATTGTTTTTAAAAAACAACTGGAAGTACACTTTCACTACACTGAATTTTATGTATTCTACACTTCATATAGAAAGAGCATCACAGGCATCAGTATTGTTTCTCAACCAAAGATATTTGGGCACTGAGCTGAAACTTGGTAGGGCTTCTTTTGTTCGGATATTCTGTGAGGAGCTGAAGGATGTGATACATAAATACTGTCAACAGAAGTGGTATTCCTGAAGTAGCAAATGCAGAACTGTTTTAAAAACAGAGTCTGTGTGCAAGTCTTGAGACATCATATTTTCTTCCTCATTTGCCATGTCTGGGAGTTACAGTCAGGCACTGACAAGAAGGCCATGTGCCTCTGGTCAGCAGCTGGGAGAATAGTGTTTAGGAACTGAGATTTTGCTCAGTCTGTTTTGAAGGGGTAAAGGAAAGAGTAGGTCCTTTCCTACTTTAGTTTGTCTGTTCATTTGTGCATGTGTGGAATTTTTCACTGGTTTTACCAAGTCACTGGGAAGAACCACAGTCTGCAGTTCCTTACAGATTAGAAATAAAGTTGTTTTAGAAAATAGAAATTTCAGGTTTATGTCATTGCTGAAGTACCTTCAATCTAATAGAAACCTTAAGCAATGGACTCCATCACCACTGATCCTGAGAAATGTGGTAACATAACTGAAAAGATGATCTCAAGCTTAGTTCATAAATGCTTGTATTTGCGTCTTCAGAATTTTAAGCATTCGTTTTAATGAACAAAGGAAGTAGATTGTATTGCTGGTGAGATTGGTAGTTTGTGAAGAATGGCTTTAGCATAGTATGTTACTGCTTACTTTGAAGTGTTTATTCAAGGTGTGTTTAGTGCCAAAGGTAGTACTAGAACAGAGGAAAATGCTCAACACTTATCTTTATAAAAATGAACCCTAATACACTCTTAAGTTCCTGCTTTAACTCTTAGTGAAAAAAAAAAAATCTGTACCTGCAGAGCCTTCAATGGAAACAGTGTACATAAATGGAAATTTATACCATCAACAGCTGGAGTGGTCTGTTGACTTATTTGAGAAGCCAGAAGCATTTGGCTATCTAAGCATAAATAAATGTTTGCAGGAAGAGATCCTGCATTTCCAGAGTGGTGTTGCAAATGAATAGTGCATGTGAGAATACAGACAGAGGGTTTATCACCTTAGTTTTCTTATTTTTAGGAGATGGATACCTTTGTTGGTGTCTTTGAATACATCTTCAAAGTCCCTGGTGACTCATTTTTAATGTGTACATTCTGATGAGGTATAAATGATCAACCTTTTCATCTATGCCAGCATGGCTGTGCTATTGCTATTTTTATAGTGTTGGAAATGTTGCATGATTTTAGCAGTGTTCCAAGTTGCACTCAACTTGGGAGAGCTTCTCTTCTATTCTGCCCGGAACTTGTGATTTGCTTCTGCATTTTATTGGAGGAGAGAATGTTATGTGCAAACTGAAAATGAAAGACACCCTCTGCACATTCACTATTTTAACTATATATGCTTCCTGGCAATTTCATTTAAAAAAAAAAAAAAACCCAAACGAACAATAAGTGAGAGTGGGGAATTGGGATCATGTTCTTCACATGAGAGACATAAATGATGTGCTTGCAGAGGTGGTATCACACACCATCAAGACAGATCTGCTGTCAGATGATACAGCTGGTAAATACTTTTGCTGCAGATTTTGTAGATCTGGAGTATGGATAAAATAAAATTGTGTAATAGGTAATGAAGGGTTATATTGAAAGGATATCTAAAAGTGTAAACCAAATTATAATTAGAAAAGGCAGGAGAGTAGTCAGTTGCTTACTGGACCTGATTAGAGCAGCATTCTTCCATGTCCTTGTAACTTCTGTGATTTTAAAATCATTAGCTGTATTTTAGAGAAACTGCATGAAATCTGACTTATTTTAAGTGGGTGCATGGGTTGTGAGCTGTAATTTAAAACCAAAAAAATTAGTCTGAAACTGTAGCTGGCAGTGGTGGGTTCTTTTTTTTGCTTTTTTTTTCTCCTCTTTCTTCTCTTCTCTTCTCTTCTTTTCTTCTCTTCTCTTCTCTTCTCTTCTCTTCTCTTCTCTCTTTTCTCTTTTTTCTTTCTCTTTTTTTCTTTTCTCTCTGTGGTTTTATTATTATTTTTGTTGTTGTCATTATCATCAGATATTTTTAAAAGAACAAGCTGTACAGCTTTAAAAAAACCCAACTCATCAGACTTGGGACTTTCAAATTACTTCCTCAATTTGTTAATCACTTTTTTCCTATAGCATACACTTTTTACTTTAATCAGAATTAAATTGATTCTATACTTTGTGTTTTTACTGAAATTTTAAATTCTTTACTGAAATTTTAAATTATTTTCCAAATATGGGTAGTTTGATAGTATGTTGTTTAGGGTAGCTGCATGGTGCTGTACTGTATGTATGAAAGCTGCATTTATTGTCAAAAAGCTGAAAGTCTAATGAATTAAATAATTTGTGTATTAGTAACCTGGAAAATGGGGAGAATGACAGCTTCAGCTTGAATTGGTGTATATCGTGGTGTTCTGCATAAGTTTGCTGATGTTTTGTCAAAATAGGAAATTCTGCAGGGTAGATTGCTACTAATTCAACAATAATTCTGAGGCAGTGGTGCTCCTGATTGATTACAAACAGTGTCTGAATATATTTATTATGCCATTATTTAAAATTAAGTAACACCTTTATGATAATTCCATTGCCCTTTTTTAATGTATTAAATCATTCTAGTATGTTGGTGTAATATTGCATGTTGGTGCTGTTTTATGCAATGATGACATGTTAATGATGTAGTCTTCCTAGACTAGTTTATTCATTTAATTTGTGCAGCTACTCTCTGTTTCTCTTCAGGCTCTCATCTTCTCCAGACTTTCTTCTTTTTCAGCCTTTTCTCACAGTTTCACGTTTTTTAGATCTATGATGATGATATTGATGATGTTCTGCCTTCAGTGGGAGAGAAACTCTTTGTGTCTTTCTAGAAGCAAGATGCCACAAAATGCATAGAGTGCTTAAAACATTTTCATAGTGCAAAAGTAGAGTAAAAGACTTGCCTCATGTTTTTTGAGGCATCTCTTCTGTTTTTATTTCTTGGCCTGTTGGTTCTCTTACAGTACTGTATTTTTTGTAGCTACTTGGCATGGTTTATTTGTTGACTGATGCACTGTAAATGCAGATGCATTTTTGCTGCTACCTGTCCACTTGGTTTCAATTATAAATTTGTTTTGCCTTTTGTTTTGTTTTGTTTTTTCATGGTGAAGAATAGTGTGCTTTTGTATTTGTACTTACATGACAGAATTGTGTTTATTTTTTATCACATGTGGAGTCAGTGAAGAAATCTTACCCTTTTCTTCATTGTAGTTGCATACTCTTCTTCTCCAGCTGCCAAGTACTAAGCATGTGGTCTTTTCTTATCAAAATCATTAGTAATAAGACTTAATCCCAGCAGTATTTTTGTCAGTGTCCAGTTGTGTATATTCCTTCATTATGAGAGCATGAATATTAGTATGGTTGTCATTATTTAGATTTCACGAGCTAAGTTCATGTGATATGTAAAAATATCAACCAAACAAAACATTACAAATGTAATTGATGATCCGGAAGGTGGTCAGGAGGATTGATATTATTGCAAAGATACATCATATGGGCTTAGAGTGATGAATTTCCTAGCTTATCCTTTGGTGCAATGACATGACTACGGTGGTATGATAAGCAAGAACATTTTGTGAATATATACTGTCATCACGCGGGATTAGTGTGGTATATTGTTTTTATTCTTTCCATTTTTTGCTTTACATTGTGTTTCTTTAAATCATTCTTTTGATAAATAAGCAATATTGGGAAGATGGGAAAAGGTTACTGTAAGGTTAATGTTCAGCTTGTAACTGGGATATTTATTATTTTTAATTTAAATAGTGTTTATGGATAAAAGATCAACAAAAAAAATCATAAAAAAACCCCTCTGTAGCTAATTAACTGATTGAAGATGTATCTAGAAGTAATTATTTTAGGATCCAATATTTCCATGTTAAATTAATCTTTTTTTTTGAGAGATGGAATCTACCCTCTTCATGTGTACATAGTTACTATTTTCAGGCCTGATAGAAATACCAGACTGCTGCGTTTATACGGATGTCCTGTTATGTCCCATGCCACTCATCCTAAAAGAGTTATCTCTTGTCCTGGCAAAACCTTATACTATTACATGACAGAGGCTGATAATAGCTCTTTCAGTGAGGTATTACTCTATAATAAGTTCTGTGATAAAAATTGATGAGAAATTTAAACTCAAAACTGAAGTGATGTATTCTGTACCAATATGTTTGTGTCTTAAATGTAAGTAAAAAAATACCTTGCAAACTGGAATAGTATGAATTCTCCAACTAAGAATGAATGCTGGGATTTTTACTGTCCTATTCCATTAGCTTCTTAATTGATGAAGCTGAAATGGAAGTTGGCCTAAGCAATATCTGACTGATATTTGTGCTGGGAACAGAAAAAAAAAGCTGAGCATAAAACATAAAATTTTATTTCTAAAAACATGATCATTTAGATGTTGTATTTTGTGTTTATTTTTTGTACAGGTTATTAATGCTGCTTTAGCTCTTGCTGCCAGACCAAAAAGTCAAGTTGTGAAAAACAACATGGAGATGTATAGGAGTACATGGGAGAATCACATCCATGTTCTTACTGAAGCTGTGGATGACATAACAAGTATTGATGATTTTCTTGCTGTATCGGGTATGTTGATTTTCAGACTCTGATTATTCTTGTATATGCTTTGAAACCTTATCATTACATTTCAATAGGGAACCGATGTCAGATTAAGTTTTGTAAGGTTTTGTGAAGCTGTTGCTTCTTTTTAAAATGTCCCCACACAGTAGCTATTTCTACTCTGCACAATATAGACTTAGGTAGAAGTTATTTGAGCAAACTAGGTATATGAAGCAGAATGGGTATGTAACAGTGGGTATATTTATCCATCCTCACAGGTTCATTTACCTCTAAGTTTCAAAATTCTCCCTGCAGTTGTGAGAAGTCTCCTTCTCTAAAAGGAAAGTGCTTGTCAATGTTCATATACGTAAACCAGAAGATTCACATGATGTCGTGTGTTCCAGCTGCTTTAGAATGCACTGTACCATCTCCAGAATTTTCAAAGTTATAAATATTTGTCAAGCAAAATGTATTTTTAAATCTTTTCACTGAAGAGACCTTTGATAGTAAAATGTATTTGCTGAAGCAGTGAGTGTCTGCAACACATAAATAGAAAATAGCTGGTTTACTTACAGTTTAAAGATCCCAATTCTACTTTTTCCCACTAGATTCCCAGTTTTTGACTTAACTCTTAAGTTAGTATAACCAACACAGGAAGGAAAAAATTCTTTCATCTTCATTAAATGCAGTTTAACTTTTGTGTTTCTTTATGTCCAGTGCACCCTGCACTTGCCCATTTTTCTTCAGGAATGTGCGTTGGGCTTAATTCTATGTGTTAAGATTATTTGGTTTATGCAGCAATATAGAATATGAATAGTTCTGCAAATGTCAGTAGTTTGAAAGCATTGTAAGTGATGTTGGAACTAAGTTCATTTTCCCAAATTATTCTTTGCTCATTAAACCTGAGTGTGGACTCTTGTCTAAAAGGGGACATAGCTTGATAGATTGGACAGTCGTTGCTCTAAAGCTTACTTGTATGTCTTCAGAAACACCACATTTACTGTTGTAGCTGGAAGCTGCTGGACTACAGTCCCTTTAACTGAGTGGTGTGTTTTTCTTGTGATCAAGATGTGGATATTATAGTGCAAAAACTGTAAGCAGAGATGGCAGTTCAGGCCCTTTCTGGGTCTGCTGGTGCTGGATACAGACTTTTCCTCAGATCATGAGAGTTCTCCTTGCTTTACAGTGGTCAGTTGGTATACCTAGCAAGTGATTTAGGTCTGAATATAGAATATACTGCAAATAGTGCGAGTTGGTTATTCATGGACCTACTCCCCTACATGGTGTCTCAGCATCTTAGTACAGAAAAACAACCAGAGGATTTTTTTTTTTCCCTGTGTAAGTTAGCCTTTAATGAAAGCCAGTCATAACTGGTCATAACCTTCCTATTCTGTACAGAGTCTGGGAGATTGCAAAGCTTTCCTGTTGTTCTGAAACTGGAATTTCTGCACGTCTTGCTAGAGCTGTTAATAAAGAAACGAAATAAGTCAATTGCTAATGAATTAACTACTTTAATCTCTTTAAGCCACTATGAATTCTCCTGAATTTTCAACTTCTTCTTTCAGATTTATTGAGCTAACTGTTTCTTTTTAACTACACAATTGTGATTCATTTAAATGGCACATTGCATATATTTTTTTTCAAAATTTCCTTGACTTGAAGAATTAAGTTAGACATTCCAGTAATAATTGGGGACAAAGTTCTGTCATGAGGCAACTATTCTTCAGAGTAGACTCCCAGCTATTTAGTATATTTTACATTATTTGATTTTGCACAGTTGAATGATTGACAATATCTCACATTAAGTAAAAGCAGAAACTGTACCTTAGGTAGCAGTGATATGTAGGCCTACATGTTATGAGGTCCAAAAAAGTAAATAGTCATATATTTTTTTTAAACCATGTGTAAAGCATCTTCCGTGATCTTTGGTAGAACCTTTTGGCACATGTAAAACAAATTTAATTTGTTTAACTTTAAATGACATGTTTGTTCTTAAGAGATCTTCTGAGTACACGTTTTTGCATGGCAGTGTCACCTACCTGTTATGGGAAGATTTTCTTAAATTTTTTTTTAATTAGCTCATGTACAAGGTAGTATTATTAAGAATAATTATAAGGAAAGGTGTAAGTCAGTCTTGGTCTACTCCTCAGTGTATTAGGACCATTACTGTGTCCTGGGGGAGTAAAATATTCATATATTGCTCCGTCTAAATAAAGAGGTTAAATGAGTAACAGAAGATGGTATCTAATTTTTTGGAAATTACTTAGTAATTATGAAAGATGATGTGCATTGAGTATTTTGCATCACGTTTGAGAGAAAAGAAATATGAGAATAGATTTATAATGGAGCTGGTTTTTCTACAGAAAATAGTGTTCTATACCACACGCCAACATGGGCATATTGAGGGGAAAGTGTTTTTTTAATAACATACTTCATTCAAACTTGATACCATGCTATCTCAGGCTGTCAGATACTCACATTCGAGTTGAATGGCTGAGTTTGTAGCCCTGGTGTCATCTTCCAGGTTGGCAAGTGAAGTGATTAGTCCTGTAGTGTTAAAACCATGTTCAAAAATACAGTACACTTTTTTGTAAATATGGTAAGCACACCTCCCTGGTAATTCTGGTGACTCAGAATTATAAATCATACAACAGAATTGCCTACTTAAAAAATTATCTTAAATTGCATCTCCGGTTGATTGATACATCAGATTTTTCTAGAAGATAAAATATGTACTCCCCACCCCTTTTAAGATCTAGGAATATGTAGTTAGTGGCTTACGTTATGTATCTCTCACACCATCATCTGAGGCTGGGATAGCAAGTCATTCTATAAAGTGATGTTATTAATGTGAATTATCCTGGGTTACTGATGATTTGAAGGGTGAATTCAGCATTTTTAGCTGCATTTCTGGTATGGTTTTAAAGGTACAAGGAACTATCATTTATGTCACTGCAAAAATTTTGTACGCAGTTCAGTACTAAGTGGATTAGTCTCTATGTTTCTTGAACCCAGGATGTTATGTTTCTGTCCTTAAAATAAGGTGAATAATGAAGGTATAGCTGAGAGGATGGACAGGAACTGAGCTCCCTGTGAAAAGACCTCCTCCTGACTCTGCAAGACAATTTGTGAGGTTTCTGAAACAAACTGTATTCATACAGGAAAATTGTGTCTCCGTGTGATATATGTAATTCTCTGATGTAGCACTGGGGGAAGGAGAATTCTGTGGCAGGTCATAAAGGGCTGTGAATTGTGAGCACCTGAAAAATCGGGTTTTTTGTTGGCTGTTTTTTGGTTGTTTTGTTTTTTTGTTTTAAAGCGCTAATAGATGTCATTTATTGTATGCGCTAATAATCCTGTTCTCATATTTCTAAGTGTATTGCTCTCCTTTTCAGGTTCACAAAATTCTTTATTCAAATATGAAATTGGATTTTTTTTTGTTTTGTTTCAGTTGTGTTTTATTCTTTCTATTTGTATGTGATACTGTGTTCAAAGGAAAAATAACACTACAAAAGACAAAAAAGACAAAAAAAAGAAGAAGTCAGGTCTTTACGACTGAAAAAAGGGTCCGACTGCAAATAACCAGTTTATATGAAGGTCTGTTTCTTAAAAAGGAAAGCAAGAGTTAATGAATTGTCTTAAAAATGTTATTGCAGTTATGAAACATTATAAAAGATTATACCATTGTTCTTAGATTTGTTACACCTCAGATTTTTTACACCTCCCAGGAACAGAGAATCAGTCTCAGCCTATCAGTTTTGGATAGTTAATTTATCCAAGGAAGAATGTAGGTATTAATCCTTCCAACCCACTGACACTAAGTTTGAAAAATACTACCATCCATTTATCATGATGATGTGAAGTTTTCAGATTCATATAAGTAAATTAAAATGCGTTATTGCATTTGATGCATGAATTTCCAGGAAACTACTTTTGATATGACTGTAATTTTGTTTATGTTTGTAAATTTTAAGTTTTATCCTCAACTCTGGTCTCATATGCCGTCTGTTCAGTGTCTGATACATTTCGGCTAAAAAGCATAGTTTGTGATTTTCATTTTCTAATGTTGATCCTTCTGTGTTTTTTTTAACACCCTTTTTTCAAAATTATATGACTAAATCTTCTGGATACAGATGGACAATCTGAAATGTCAGTGATTTCCTTCCTTTGTATCTACATTTTCCTCTCCTGATGAGTAGTGTATAATTGCAATCACAAGTGTTAATTGCATTTGCAAAGTATTTTAATATTATTACATGTTAGAAAACCTGTAAGAGAAGAGTTAGATTCTTTTCCTTCAAGAGTTAACTTCTACAAGAACTATATAGAATGATAGAATCATAGAATCATTTGGGTTGGAGAAGACCTTCAGAATTATCGAGTCCAACCATTGACCTACTCTACAAAGTCCACCACTACATCCAGGGACAGTGACTCAACCACCTTCATGGGCAGCCTGTTCCAATGCCTGACAACTCTTGCAGTGAAAAAATTTTTCCAAATGTCCAGTCTACACCTCCTCTGGTGCAGCCATTCCCTCTTGTTCTGTCATCAGTTGTTTGTGAGAAGAGACCAGTACCTACTTCTCTACAATGTCCTTTCAGGTAGTTGTAGAGAGCAATAAGGTCTCCCCTCAGCCACCTTCAGACTAAATAGCCCCAGTTTATTCAGCTGCTCCTCATACGACTTGTTCTACAGGCCTTTCATCAGCTTAGTTGCTCATCTGGACCGTTCCAGTGCCTCAATGTCTTTCTTGTATTGAAGTGCCCAAAACTGAACACAGTATTCAAGGTGTGGCCTCAACAGTGCCGAATACAGAGGGACAGTCACCTCCCTGGTCCTGCTGGCCACACTATTTCTAATATGAACCAGGATGTCATTGGCCTTCTTGGCCACCTGGGCACACTGCTGAATTGTATTCAGCTGCAAGTCAATCAGTACCCATAGGTAAGAAAAGCGTCAAATATATGTTTACACATGTACAGAATTCTCAGGACTTGTGATTTTTTATTTTTTTTTTTTTTTTTTGTATTTTTTTTCCCCTTATGTTTTCTTGAAGACTTTGAAGTGCAGAACCCTGTGGTGCTTTTCTGTCCTCTTCTCAATGCCCTTGCCCAAATGATGATTCCTGAATCTACTGAACCTGCTCTCAATCCTTCCATACTGTCTGAGTTTGGATGTGTCATATATATAATATCACTATGCTTAAATCCTTATAATTTATATTAACTCCTCTTTTGCCAAAAATGAACTTCAGTGTTTTCATAAAAATGTTTCCTTGTTCATCTCTTGTCTCATCCTTCCTCATGTAAGAATAAATCCTCCTCTTCTTTCTATACTCTGTGCAAATATGATAGACCCTTTCTTTACTTCTCCACTCTCTGTCCATTCAAATAACTCCTTAAAAGTTTGTCTTAAGTGGATTTTATCTCTTGTAATCTCATCAACACTTTAAATTGAATTAACTGTATTTGAAAAGGTAAATGCATTCCAAATAATGGATAAGTCATTAGTTGAGGTGGTTTTGTCTGATGTCCAGTTTGTTGTTTCTCTGTTAGAAACTGTTATTTGCCATTTACCTAATGGAGTGACAGTGAGTGGAATGACTTACATGTTTGCCTCAGGTAAGGGTTTGTGTAACTCCCCCGTGAAGTTTCCACTGCTAAATTGATAGTGATAAATGTGGACATTGGCAGATCAATCTGCAGTAGAGTCTGGAGAAGATGCCATTTTTAGTACTGTGAACAGAAAAATATGATATGTATACAGAGGTGACCCACAATTCAACACCTTACAGAAATTGGATTTATCTGTCTTAAAAAAATAGATAAAGACTTCTGAGACTGCTGTGATAGGATTAAAGATTATTCAAACCAACTTGAGTAGTCAAAAGGGAATTATTTTTTCACTGAAGAATTGGCACAAATCTGTTACTCCTGGCAAGAGGGAGAAGAGTCATAGTTTACCTTACTATAATGCTACCATTTCGGTGTGATGTACAGATTTTCAGAGGGGATACAAAAAAGTGTTACATGGCTCTCTGATGAAATGGAGTTGAAAAGAGCATACTCCAAATGTGGAATGTGCAGGGAATTCCCCAAAAATCTGAAATCATGCAGCCTACAAATCTGTTTCCAGTCTTTTAATCCTTCATCTGGAATCTAATATATTAAGTCTTTCCAAGCATAATGGGAAACAGTGAGATACCCCAGTGTTAGAACAGAAGTTGCCATTTAGTGTAAACCTGTGCCATGAGAAAGTACTTTTAATTCATGGAAAGCAGCAAAAGATAGGATGTTATTGTAAAGTTGTTGGAGAAAGCAATTTTTGTGGGTTTAAATGGTCTTATGGCCCCAACAAAACCAAGGGCTAAGGGACCACAGTTTTTGCTGCTTTTGTTTGTAGTTTTTATTTGATTTCAGTGAAAATTCCTCAGTTTACAGGAAAAAAGAATGTCTTTTTGCCAGTGGCCCAGCTCTAAGGAAGTAATTTACTGACAACAGAGAGGGAGCAAATATGCAGCTTTACTTGTTTCCTAACATTACAGCTTCAAATCTGAAGCCCCTGCTGCTACTGCAGATTCTACAGTTGGAAGAGATCTTCTGTAGTTGATTAAGAAACAGGGTGTCAGATAAAATTAATTAACACATAGTATAGCATGTACAAAATGGCAAAATAGGAGAATGGAAGCAAAGAATAAAAGAAGAGAACTCTGGAGAATTCTATTTAAGGATCTTGTGCAGAGCACGACAAAATTCTGATTTCGTACGGAAATGTCATTAGAAACTTCTTCAGTTATACGTGATCCAAATCTTGTTTTCTCCTTGGTCTTAACTGTTAATTACAGGAAAACGTAAACAATGCAACACATAAGTAATATTCAGGTACTGCAGCAATGTATAAAGAAAGTCTTATTGCTGAATCCCTTGTCTCAGTTACATCGCTGAAGGAATGCATGTGATCTGAGTCAGAGAAACTAAGTGTAGATTCACGTAAATGTATTTTCATAAACGTTTTTAGTAACATATAAAAGATGACGAAGTTCAAAATAATATTAAAGTATGGTATCTCTACCTTGAAAAGAGATATCTTTTATTTACAGATAATTTCATAGATATAGAAAAATATATATATGCTGCTTATAAAAACTGAAAGCAATTACTAAGATGCATAGGTCTTTAAAAAAGACTTTTTTCCAAGTTTTCATTTGCATATACTTTCTTTGAGAAGTGTAAAGGAGAACAGTGTTCCTTCTAAAAATCTAAAATACTGCACTGCTAAAATGAAACAGAAAAAGTGTATTTTTGTGTACATCCATATTTATGTTCCTGCACGTGTATGCACACACTCTATTACACGTAACTGTATCTATTTGAGCTCTGAATTACTGCATGGCTTTACTAAGCTGATGATAGTGACTGGAGTTAGGACTTACTGGGTGGATGCCCTGTGCTAATATAGTAGTTGTGCTGTGGTGAAGATTATAATTAATGTAAGTCAGAAAATGTACCTTTTTTTTGCTATAGAAAAAGCTTTACATAAGCATTTAATTTGTAATTGTTTGCTTAAACTTACTTACTAAATGGGACAACTGAACGTTACAGAAGCACATCAATATTTGATACAAAAAGAACTGCAGCTAGCATTATTGTAAAAATTTGTTTTCAAGTATTTCAGTACAACAAAGACACATCTATGAAGATGGAAATAAAAAAATACTATTTACATAACATTTCAAAATATTTTGACCATGTATTGATGTTGGAGAATTTGCTTCAGAAAAAGTGGGCCTCCTTCTTACTTAAAAATATAGTCATCTGTTTTTACTGGAATGGCTGTAATTTTGGAAGGTCTGAAATGCCCATGTAATTACCATCCTTCTTGGGTTTCAGTTTGATATTGAGAAGCAGTGTGAGGGGAAAAAAACAGTGTTTTATTATTTCTATGCAGTACTAATACAGAGTTGTTGAAGACTTTCAGAAGAGGTCCCTGGCAGAAACCTCTTGAATTGTTAGACTCATAGTTGTCTGAATTTCACAGCAGCTCTGTGCTTTCTTCTCTATGCTGTTTTGGGTTTTAATGCTGTTTTTGGAGTTTTTACATACCTTGGAAGAGCTGTGTGAGATGGACTTTTGTGTCTCAACTCCATCTCTGCCTGCATTGTTGGTGTTCCTTGTAGGCTTTCTGTTAATTTCTGGTATATGATTGGTTGCCGAAGCTGGTTGATTTCTTTCCTCTTTTTTCCCTAGATTCATGTATACAATTGTTTTCACTAAGCAGTTCTGTTAATCTTACCACAGTTTACCCTTAAAACAGCTTAAACTATTCAGTCACTCTTTTTCAGTATAGCTCTCTCTGAATTAAAATCAAGTCAGTCTTATGTTATGAATCATAACCTATTTTCTTAATAAAACTAGTTCTTAAATAGGTAATTTTTAAATTTAATTTTATGATTTCGCAAAATCTGATGGGCATTTATTCTTCAGTCTACAGCTAAATGCATTTTCTAAGCTTAAACTTTTCTTCTGTACTTAGTGGACCAAGGGATGCCTATTTAGAGATATGCCCATTTAGAGATATTCAGAAGAGTGTCACTTGTGTTTCTAGATGATTCAGTTGTTCCCTCCTGAATACAGAAAAACTGGTTGAGATTAGACTAACATAACATTTTATAAATTTTCCCCTTGTTGTTCCAGTCTGTTTCCTGTTGGTAGCTAGGTTTCTAATAACTTTTGGAGTTTGTTTTTTCAGATCTGTAGCAGGTAGCATTATCCAATTTCATAGAACAAAAGCAGCCCTTTCCTGTACTTCTCCAAAATCATCTTCTTGGTAACAGTTGTATTTTTTTTCCCCAAATCATGCTATCCTTTTAGTTCCTCTGACTTTTTACATCCCTAGATTGCAGTTACATGCAACTACATTTTCAGTTTTTGTAATAGTCTGTGAATGACACATTCTTCCTTATCTCTGCCCTATAGTACTCTGCTGTTGAACCATTGTTCTTCATTATCCAGTGTCACATTCTTTATAAAGATATTCTTAATAAATAATTTTCTTTATGCTGCCTGTCCTTTTAATCTCATCATACTAATTTATCCAGGATTGTGTCATAGTCTACCTAATGCTGGTATTTTCTCTTTTTTTTTTTTTTTTTTTTTACTGGGACCTCAGATAATCTGAAACAATAATTTGTACTTGCCATTACAGTCTGAGGATGGAAGCAGTCTGAGATGTAAAAAGTACGTTAATATATTTTTGTTACATTTGAAGGGAAGAGAAAGCTTTGGGATTTTAGTATAAAACTTCTTTTTCTAGTTTGAAACAGAAGCAGCAAACTTTAAGATAAAGATAGTTTAGGATTTAACTTGCGTTAATTGATGACATTTTGAGAGAGAAGGGTGCGGAGCACCTGGGTGATTAAGACTGAGAAGGGCTGAAACTCTTCTGAAAGTTTAGTGGAAGAGAACCCTTACATTGTCTATATGACTTTTGACAAATACTATTCCGACTCTGTAAAATTCTGTTCATCCTTATTAATTCTTCTCATATTCCAGTGGAAGTTTTAGATATTCTGGGAAATTTATTTAATGCCTACTACTGAAACCCAGTAAAAAATTCTGAAAGTTAGCATTTCAAAGTTTAGAAACTATTTAGTGTGTAATTTCTTCTCATTTTATTCCTAAATATCCTCAATTCTCTAATACTATACATTTCTACTCAGAATTTCTAATTTCCTTCCCTCCTACCACAAAATCTTCTCATTTCTTTCCTTTGAATTTTTATCTTCTAAAACTTCTAGAATCACCTTTCTCCCTACACTCCCATTCTCATTTAAAAAGAAAACAACAAAAACACCCTCCTGCAGCATTCTAGTATACTGTGGGTAAGGCTCTGAAAGTGTAATGCTTTGTTTGCTGATTTAGTAGAACCACTTCCAAACAGAAACAGTGTAAGACATCTCTGCATTTTTTTCAGATGCACTTTATTCTGTTGTGTTTGTATTCAGTGATTTAGGAACGTATGTTAGCTTTCATCTTGCTGAACACCTACACTAAACTTGCATTAGTGAAGGTGATAGTCTGAGGTTATTGCAGTTCTTCAGGTACTTCTCCAGACAGAACATTTTATGCTTTACTTGTCACTTGTTCTTTGTCAAAATGCACACTAGTGCTTAGGCTGCATATGAAGTGTTGGATGTAATTTGGACTAGTCAGATTATCTTATTATTTCAGTGTCTTGGGGGTTTTGCTTTTGCCTCTGGAGTTATCTTTGTCTTAAAACTTTTCTCTTTTTTTCATGTAAAAAAAAATTGTCTGTCAGCAGCAACTGTTGTCTCAGAGGTCCAAGTCTAGTGCATAAAATCTTTCTTCCATTGTGGAACAGCTTGCATAGAGACCACCCAGCAGATTTTAAGGTGCATCACTAAGTTACTTTATTTCCTACCTCTGTCACCTAGCAAATAGTTAGGTATATTGTAGGGAGAGTGAGGACTGTCGGAACAACTCAAACTTTGCTACTTCTGACATTTGCAGTAACTTTATTATGATAGTACTATAACAAAGCACTGTGAACTCATTAAAGCCATGAATAATACAGTTAAGGCTGTTCAAGTCATGCATCACTGCAATTATAGGACTGATTGCATGTTTATTCGTTTGTGTGTGATTGAATTACTGTGGGTAAAGTGCACTTGTCTCTATTTTAATTACTCTCAATTAATTGTAGTTGAACCTGTGACTTGCATTTGAGCAGATGGGTATTATATGAACCCAGGACTTGGCTTTGGTGAGATTGTTTCTGTTAATTACAGTTGCTTTTTTGTTAACCCCTAAAGGAAAACAAAACTAGGCTGTTTGTAGGATGGCAGTTTTAAAGAAAACAGATCATAAAAAGCAGAAAATAAGCTCATGTCATATCAAATGTAGTATGTGAATATGTTTGTCTTTAGCTTAAATTCTCTGCTATGTGGCATGGTAGAATGAAGTCCATCTGTGAAGACGGCCTGTGACCATCAGAGGTCTCTACTGTTATAGATAGATTTAGTGGTCACCTAGAATTTTTTATTTAATGTTTCATTTAAAAATATTGTGCAACTTGTTGCTATATTTATATACCACTTAACCTGCACAAAGACACCCTGCTTTGTTTACTTAAGTGCACATGTAAGCACAAGTCACAAAATCTTGGGCCTGTGGATTCTGTCGTCATGGAAAATCCACCTTGTTCCTTGTCCCTTGTCCCTGATGGTTTCTACCATTGGGCAATGTGTGAGGCATTTAAGCCTCTTCCTGAATGAGTCCTGAGTGTCAGTGGTGCCTCATAGCTCCTGGTTTTAGTGCCCATTTCATGGATGAGCAGTGGAATTTGTTGCCCAGTGCCTCTTGTGTTCCTGTGTGAATGTGATTGGATCATAGTGCATAGGCTTGGGTGTTTTTTCTGGAGGAAGGAGAAGCCATTGTTCTCATTACTGTTGAACTATTCTCTTGTTCTAGAACACAAAAGAAAGTCTGAAGTTCTTTATGAAATGCTTTTAGTTTAAAAAAAACTAACACCCCCCATCCCCCACCCCCACAAACCAAACCAAAACCCAGACAAAACCAAAACAAAGCAGTAAGCAAACATGTTATTTATGCATGGGAGAACCTTTTTTTTTTTCACTGCTTGAAAATAAATACATTATAATGCCCATTTATGAATACCATCCATTTCTTCTTTATGGATACTGTAAAGCAATTAGGACTTTGGGATTAAGACATCTAAGGTGCTCTGTGGCACTTGTTTGGAAACCTGAGATCACACTTCTTTTAAACCTGTAACATTGCTACATCTCTGTCCTGTTAAAAACTGCACTTGATGAATAGCATAAGGCCGGGCCTCAGTCTGTATATATTTATATCATTAAATTTTAGATTTTGATCAGGCTCATGTTTCTAATCACTTTGTACAGTTACAATCACCAAGATGGCAATCTGGACAGTTGAAGTCACTCGAAGTAAACTGCAAAAATACACTGTAAATACTTGGGCAAGGAATAAAGGAATGATTCAGACTTCTGGCTTGCTTATCTCTCTAGAGATAATTAGCTTTCTGACAATGGTTTAAAGTTCTGGTTCAGTTTATGACTACTTTTCCAGTCTATGTAGCATGTTTACAGATGAATGCATCGGAAAAATTGCCAATTACAGATTCACTCTTAGCATAGCTATGGAGATAGGGGAAAAAAACCCAAGATGCTATTCAGAGATTTAAGATTAAATTTAATGTTTTCATGCTGGCTTTTTGGCACCTGCAATAGCAAAATATCATGTCATGCTTTTTGAAAGAGAATAAATCTCAGAAGTAGAGATGTGTGCACTTTTTTATGGTGAAACAGTATTCTAACAGGAAGGAAAATTACACAGTGAGTTTCAATACTAATCTCAAGTTTGTTTGGGACAGCTATACAGTGCTTAAAATATGAATTTTCTAAGCTACAATGGTCAAGCTCCCTCTTCATGGTTCTCACCTGAAGTGTAAGAAAATAGGTTTCTTTTTTTTTTTTTTCCTTTTTTTGATCAAGGTGAAGGGCTTGAAACATGTGTCACTGAGCGTGAAGTTTGCTTCTGCTGGTAGACCTTTCATGAGTTTAATGATCCACCTGAAAGTTCTATCAAAGCCATCATGTGTCTTTGTTCCTGCTTGGCATATCCTCTACTGCCTTTCCTCTTCTAAGCTGTTTGTCTTCCATAACATTATATAACTGTTATTTAAAAAATTAGAGATGTATTTTTTAGGGTTTTTTGGTTTTAGTCCTACAACTTCATGAAATGGATGTTTCTATGTGGAAACAATAAGAACTATTTGCAGCATATAAGATGTAGGCAAATCATGGATTATGCTGATGTAGTAAAGCCCTTTTTTCTTTACTATCAGGTCTTCCTTGAGAAATCCTAGCGTTGTGTATCTTTTAATCATTGTTGAGCTAGTGTGCTTCTAGAATTTTCTTAACTGACTTCAAAAATTTCTATGCTTAATAGTATTAACTGATTTATAGCTCAGTTTTTTATATAGACTTAAGGGTGTTTCTTCACTAAATGTGTTAATTTCAGTTTACTGTCATTGAATGTGGTCTGTTTTATTGACTGATCATTTGGCACCATGACAGCCATCTTCAGATATTTGTTGTCGACTTTGACTATCCTAAATGTGAAAAGACAAATCCCTCTGTTGTTACTTCAAATACTCTCTTGTTATCTCTTTTGTAAGAAGTAAAACAAGGTAAATCCGTTATCTTATTCTGTGCCCTCTCAGAGTTGTCCAAGAATGGTAGTTGCAAGATCACTTTGAAAGCTGTATCTGTAGTTACCAAATGAATCACTTACCTCACTGTTACTGGTGCCTTTAAAAATCTAGTTTGTGATACACGGCTTTCTACCCTACAAAACTATTTTGAATCTTAATTATCTCGTATTCCTATCTCTGTTCTATTTATAAAAAGTTTCTACTACTTTCCTCAACAGAATCAGTATATCCAGGTCTCTGTTTCCCTTATCACTGTAGTAATCAAATTTTCTTACTCTATATCATGGTTAATAAGACTTGATATGTTACATGTCCCAGCTAATTTCAACAATTTGTTTTCAGTTTCCTTTACAGGAATGTCTTGCTCTTGGCAATTTGTTGATGCTCATTGTACCCGTTTGGTTTTAACTGAAAATGTAGTGTTGCCTCCTACCTCCCTTTGATACCCATATCCATGCCCCAAAAGTAGCCAACAGTCCCTGATGCATTGATCTAAATGCAAATTAGTCTTTTTAACACTGTAGTGTTGTCCCATGACAACCTGCTATTTCAAATTAGAATTTTCTAATTTGAGATTTTCTGTGTCTGTTACTAAGGTTATGGGAATGTTTTAGTGGTGAACTTCTTGCAAAGCTAGAGGATAGCAGATTTGTCCAGTCATTCAGTAAGTAGGCAGGACTAAGACAGGTAGTAGCACTAGGTAGTGCAGTTCAGCAGTGGACTTAAATCAGCTGTATTATTTAAAGTTTCCGGCCACAAACTGTAATTTCGTATTGCATTCCTGCTCACTTTTACTGAATTTCAGTAGGTTGTTGCTGAGACCTAGTTACCTGCAAGGTTTGTTTCTCATCACAAGCTTTGAAAACTACTGACATCTTCCAGGATTTTGAAGGCTGATGCATTTGGAATTCACTTTGTATTTGATCTGTCTGAGTTCAGATTTGGGAGACTTTGGAGCATGGTCTAAACTGCATGAATTTGACGTAGATTTGGATTAATTTTTTGTGTGTTTATTTCTTAACAGCTGGGTTACTAATAGCTTTCCAGCTGCAACTGTGTCTGTAGCTTTTAATGGTTCTGTGCATCTTTGCAAGAATTGATTTGCTTGCTTTTTGTAATGAGGCCTACTGGAAACATACACAAGTATTCTAAGAAATAGTGTCTAAATAAGCACAACCAAATGATAAGGGAAGTTTTTTGATCAGTGGCACTAAGAGTTTAAAGTAACATTCTACAGAATGCCAGACTTCCTGTTTCTAGGATATGATATATTCCCCCCAATCAAAGCAGTGAGTTTGATGAAGCTTTCTATAAGCAGCTGAGAGAAATTTCGCAGTTACTTGCTCTTGAGCTTGTAGGGGACTTTAACCTTCCAGATGTCTGCTGGGAATGCAACACAGCAGAGAGGGAACAAACCGAGAGGGAACAAACCAAGCAGTTCCTGGAATGTGTGGAGGACAACTTTTTCATGCAGCTGGTAAATGAGCCAACCAGGGAAGGTGCACTTCTGGACCTGCTCCTTGTGAGCAGGGAAGAACTTGTGGGGGAAGTAAAGGTTGGAGGCTGTCTAGGGCATAGTGATCATGAGACGATTGAGTTTTCAATCCTTAGGGAAACAAGAAGAGGGGATAGTAAACCTACCATCTTGGACTTCCAGAGGGTAAACTTTGACTTGTTCAGGAGACTGACTAACAAAGTCCCTTGGGAGGCTGTACTGAAGGATATAGGAGTCCAGCAAGGCTGGACATACTTCAAGAGACTAGTCTTAAAGGCGCAGGAGCAGGCTGTCCCTACCTGCCGAAAAACAAGCAGGCAGGGAAAGAGACCAGCCTGGTTAAATAGGGAACTTTGGTTAGACCTCAAGAACAAAAGGAGAGTCTGTGACCTTTGGAAGAGAGGACAGTTCTCTTACGTAGACTATAAAGACGTAGTGAAGCAATGCAGGGAGAAGATTAGGAGGGCCAAAGTGCAGCTAGAGCTCAACCTAGCTATGACTGCTAAGTATAATAAAAAATGTTTCTGTAAATTCATTAACAACAAAAGGAGAATTAGGGAAAATCTCCATCATTTATTAGATGCAGAGGGAAACTTACTAACAAAGGATGGGGAGAAGGTTGAGGTGCTTAACGCCTACTTTGTCTCCGTCTTTATTAGTGGAACGAGCTATACCCTGGACATCCAGCTTCATAAGCTGGGAGACAGGGAGGAAAAGCAGAATGAGGTTATGATTAAAGAGGAGGTGGTCAGTGACCTTCTATGCCACTTGGATGCACACAAATCTATTGGACCGGATGGGTTACACCCAAGGGTGCTGAAAGAGCTGGTGGATGTGCTCACCAAGCCACTTTCCATTATTTATCTGAAGTCCTGGCTAATTGGACTGGAGGTTAGCAAATGTGATGCCCATCTACAGGAAAGGCAGAAAGGAAGATCCAAGTAACTATAGACCTGTTAGTCTGACCAAAATACCAGGGAAGGTCATGGAGCAGATCATCTTGAGTGCTCTTACAAGTTGTATAGAGGGCAACCAGTGGATCAGGGCAAGTCAGCATGGGTTTAGGAAAGGCAGATCTTGCCTGATGAACCTGATCTCCTGTGACAAGGTGACCCAACTACTGGACAAGGGAAAGGCTGTGGATGTGGTCTACCTGGACTTCCAGAAGGCATTTGACACTGTTCCCATAGATTTCTAATGGAAAAACTGTCTGCTCATGACCTGGATGAGAATACAATCTGCTGGATCAACCACTGGCTGGATGGACAGGCCAAGAGAGTAGTGGCCAGTGGCACTAAATATAGCTGGCGGCAGGTCACAAGTGACATTCCTCAGGACTCAGTGCTGGGACCATTTCTATTTAACATCTTTATTGATGATCTTGATGAGGACATAGAGTCTACCATCAGTAAATTCCCAGATGACACCAAGTTAGGCAGGTGTGTCGATCTGAGTGAGGATAGGGAGGCTCTCCAGAGAGACTGAGATAGACTGGGTCTCTGGGCCACTGCTAATGGTATGAGTTTCAACAAGGCCAAGTGCCAGGTCCTGCACTTGGGCTGCAGCAACCCCATGCAAAGATACAGTCTTGGGGAAGTGTGGTTGGAGAGCTGTCTCTCAGAGAGGGATCTGGGGGTTATAATAGACAGGTGAATGCATATGAGCCAGCAGTGTGCCCAGGTGGCCAAGAAGGCCAATGGCATCCTGGCCTGTATTAGAAATAGTGTGACCAGCAGAAGTAGGGAGGTGATTGTCCCCTGTACTCAGCACTGGTGAGGCCTCACCTCGAGCACTGTGTCCAGTTTTGGGCACCTCAGTACAAGAGAGATATCGAGGTGCTGGAGCGGGTGCAGAGGAGGGCAACAAAGCTGGTCAAGGGATTGGAGAAGAGATCGTATGAGGACCGTTTGAAGGAGCTGGGTCTGTTTAGTTTGAGGAAGAGGAAGCTGAGAGGAGACCTCATTCCTCTCTACAGCTCCCTGAAAGGACATTGTAGAGAGTCTGGTGCTGGTCTCTTCTCTCAGGTAATTGGGGATAGAACCAGAGGGAATGGCCTAAAACAGAAACAAGGTAGATTTAGACTAGACGCTAGGAAAAAATTCTTCACAGAAAGAGTGGTGAGATATTGGAATGGGCTGCCCAGGGAGGTGGTTGATTCACCATCCCTGGATGTGTTTAAGCATCGCTTAGATCTGGGGTTGGGGGGTATGGTCTAGGGGTGAACTTGTAGAGTAAGGCTAATGGTTGGACACGATGATCCCAAGGGTCTTTTCCAACCTAAATGATTCTGTGATAAAAAAAAAAATCTTTAGCTGGGAAAGCTAATCATTTTAGTCCTGAAACATCTGATGTGTGTTTTTAATACTGAAAGTTAGAGAGCCAGGCTAGTGTGCAGCTGGTCAAACCCATGTTTTCTCTAAAAAAAAATGAAACCTGAGAAGACAGACACATATAATGCACAAAATCATTGAATGTGATGTGTTCCCTCAAGATCCCCTCTTGTGAACTTGATAACAAGTGGTAGGATACTAATGTGGTTTTCATGATGATCAGAAGCTACCCATTAGAACCTCCAGCAACTGAATAGGACATGTGCCTGTTTGCTACAAAGCTGGGAATCCTCAGCACATCAAGAAAAAAAAGCAAAAAAGAAGGCAAAGATCAGGGAACATACCTAATTCAAATTGTGGGTTGCACAAAGTCTGACTTACTTCTCTTGCCAGTAAATTTAGCAGATGCTTTAAATTTGGTCCCAGAGATGTGGTTCAGGGTAGTGTAAAAAAGCCCCCAAACCTTAACCCCTTCAAAAAATACCCAAACCAAAACAGCACCTCCCCAACAACAGAAAGGATACCAACTTAAATTTGAGTAGAAAAAATGGTCTAATGAAAAGGCAACTTTTCTTTCTGCAAGTTTGATACTTAAAAGAGGTAACTATTTTTAACAGTAAACAGTGCAATTTGCAGATGAGTCTAATGTTTCCACCAGGAAAACTAAAAATTTATTACAGTTTAGAATTTTTCATTTTTCATAAGGAGACTTTGGAGTTTCCTACCCCAAATTAACTCTTTGTCAATTAGGTGTTTTACATCTGTTAACATTTGCCCTATGTATGGATTGGCTGTTGTGTCAAACAGAATTATTAGGTGTTCATCACATGTTCACTATAGCAGACAGAAAGCTGAACAATTATCTAAGAGTGGCAGATGGCTATTATCTTTGTGACAATATTTTATAGACATAAATGAAACGGCTACCATTTAACATAATATGGTCTGCTTTGTTGCACAAATTATAAAACAGATAATGCAAAAGGTCTTCAATTATACACCACTAATCTAGCAAAAGGAAATAGATGATAAATTTTCATGTTTGCTAATTCCCCTCCCATCCCTTGAGGACATTAAATCTTTTGAGGGTGATAAATTGATCAAATCCTCCAGCTGATCCAAAGACAGACATTACATATTCCCTAATAATTGCAAATGTCTTTTATTCTGTTTGGTCCAAACTAGGACCATTGCCAGCTCTTCATTCTATAGCATCTTCCCTGAAATTATTAACTAGGTTATCAGCTATGCATTGATTTTTAAGGTACATGCTATGAACTCTTTCCTTGTAATCTGGCTAGGTATTTCACTGTTCAAAATCCTCTTATTTCCAGTGAGGTAAGACTGGAGCTCAGTGAAAAACTGTGTGTAATTTGTGGAATAAACTAATTCCTTTAGATAATCCATTATTCAGAAAACATTGCTTTTGGCATTTTAAACTCAAGGATTTATGATTTATCAAGGCCTTTCTGAATTTTTAGGATATATTTTCATGAAGTTAGATAATATTATAGCTAGAGTTGGATTTTGCATGAGGAATTTAAAAAGCAACAATAAATTTTTCATTTCCCAGCCATAGAAGGGCAGAAACCAGATTTATTTATGCCCTGTTTAGGGCAAACTCATATTTCACCTAAGACCAATAAAACTGCAGACTTCAGCTCTTCTCTTTTGTCAGAGCAAATGATATGGAAAATTGAATCACTGCTTTCATAGCACTGAGAACACAACTGCTTTTTTTTCCCTTTTTTTTTTTTTTTTTGTTTTGTTTGTAGTCTCTATCTGCTTCAGTTCATCATCTGTGTAAGCAACTCTGCCTTCAAAAGGGGCGAGTGGGGTACAAAAGACTAAACAAAGGTTTGTAGAGCATTTTGTTTATGACACACTCCTCTACTCCTGTATTGAATGAGAATCCTCTGTTGTAGTTAAGAATTCTCCCCCCAGACGAGTCTATTAGAGTGCTGAAAAGCTGATGGTAATGAAGAAAAAAAGTAAAAAAACCAGCCAACCAACCAGTCAACAAAAACCCCAAACAACATTCCAAAGAACTGTCTCTCCCCTTTTGTAGTTAATCTACTGGAAAAAGAAGCTTCCCAGAATTTTTACCTTAGCTTTATAAAGGTGACAGTAAAGGAAACTACATCCTGTATTTTTTTGAGAGGGAATGTGGAGAATAATAAACACTTCGGTTTTGCATTGCTGTGTAAATGAAGGGAACAGATCCAGAGTGAATACAGAGAAAATTATTTTCCTGTGTATTTCATGAACTGAATGACACATACTAGGGAAAAGATGACATGTTTTTTTAAGGCAAACAATTGTCCATTATCCAGTAGCTAAAGGGAAGAGTGAAAAGTAATTATTTCATCTAAGATAAACTGAGACGACAAGTCTAAGTTAAGGTTGATGGTGGCAAATGTTCTGAATAATTTTATGACCAAATCTGTAAAAGAACTTGCTGATGCAGAGAAGGCATGTTTCAGTCATTTGTAAAGCCTGGATGTGTCAGCCTTAGCCTGTACTCTTTTGGGATGGTAATTCTTTCTGGTTTTTCCCTCTATATCACAGCATCATAAAATTGGTCTGGTTGGAAGGGACCTCAGGATCCATTGTTCTGCTCACAGCTGGGCCCACACTGTATTCAGAGTAAGAATAGAGATTGTACCACCTCTCTGAGCAACTGTTTATTTTTCTGGTGAAGATCATTGTGCTTGTAGTGATTTCACAAACACACACACACACACACACACACACACACTTAGGTCCTCACCTGTTCTGACTGTTCTCTCCCATTGACCAGCCTCATACTTCAGTGAAGACATGGAAGACCATAGTCATCTAACCTAGTAAGACACAGTTAAGGTTACCTGTCAGTGCTCTTGGATCTGTCTGGAAGCATGTACTGTATTAGGTATAAATGTACTTAAAGGATGGAGGCACTTTTTGGAGAAGGTTGTATGAGTGCATGCCATCCCTGCGTGTTTTCTGGAGGAAAATGCTATGGTCTTGTAGCCCAAAAGAGAACTGGAGTATGTATAGAGAGAAGTGGCCCCTACCCAGCTGAGTATGCTTATATCTCTTTTTTTTTTTTTTTTTTTTCTGGCTTCCCTTTATCTCTTGCCCATCCAGGTGTCCATGCTTCTGGTCTACTTTTTCTCTGACTTTCCTCTCTCCCTATCTTTACCTAGAAGTCAAGATGACCTCTATGCTTTTACAATGTACATTCTCATTTTCAGAGTTCTTAGAGCCTGGCTCACATAAAGCTCTAAGAAAGGTGAGAAACTTAAACTTGCTGAGAGTTTAAGACTGTGCTTCCTTCTTTCGCTCAAGATCCTGGAATACATCTGGATGCTGAATGGAGGAGCTGACAATCTAGGCTGAATTTTGTGGGTAAGAGGGCACAAAGGGCTTGAAGAACAAGCACTTAGCATCTCAAACCAACCAAATATTATTGTAATCATGTTCACATGAATGAGGGAAAGAAATAAAACCCTGGGAATGATTAATACTGCTACAAGGTTCTCACTGATGCAGTGAGAGAAATTTTCTTTAATCTGAAACCTTCATTAGCCAATTAAACAAATAATTTTGAGCTGCCAACTCTAATTAAAAGACACTTAGTTTAAGAAACAGTCTTATTTTTAGAGATTCTTCTGTTGGTGGTGAAGTGGTGGGGGATATGGGGTGCAGAGGGGGTGTTTTGTTTTTTTCTTTTTAGCGTTCTTCTGTTTAAATGATAACATCTTGGAATCATTTGTGCATATGTGAATGATAATGAACCTTAAGGAGAGACTGACAATTCAACCAACAAACTTTGTTCACCCTAAGGTAAAATCTGAAAGAAATGCACACTTCAGTTAGCATTTTCTGTGAACAGAGCTGAAGTTAATATTTCAGACTACAGGTTGAAGTTTCTAAAAACATAAAGAAGAAATTTATTACACAATTTAAAGTGTTGCTTTTGAAGAGGCATCTATAAGGACTTGCAAACTTAGTGATAAATCCTGAAGAACATCCATTAACGTGTCTAGGGGAGTGCCTTTATGCCATCCCCTTTTCTCTGAACACATTCATCTTCATTTTCCATCCCTGTTCTTCTGTTGTCTTGTAGCTTCTGTCTTACAGTGTCCAGCTCACTGTTTGAGATAGACACAATATTTTTGTGCTTATGTCCCATGATACTGAACAGTCAGATTTTACTTTTCTCTAGGTTAGCTAACTCTTCCTGTTACACTTCCTTGGCATGTTCTTCTTTCAGGAAAATTTGTCCTTGTAGCCTAGTACCCATTAACGTGAGGCATACCTATTAACTTTTCATGTGAGCAATAACCAATGCACTCCCTCATACACAGAGCTGTCCTTCATCACTGAAAGCAATTGGTTTGGCCGTACTTTGTCCTTTGATTTGTCCTTGGTAAATCAATGCTGTTTGTTTCTAATAATCTTCCTGTCCTTCATGTGCCTGGAAATGCCATCTTTGAGGTCTTAATCCATAATTTTTTCAATAGCTGTGGTGGAACCTTAGCCCATAGCTTTCTGGATTCTCCTCCTTGTCTTTTTTAAGATGGACATAACAATAGACATGTGCATTTTGCTTTATAGCTGTATGTGTCTAAAACTACCATTTTGGAAGCACCATGTGTATGTTTAAGTATTGGACCATTGTGTACTCTGCATCTCAAAAGCATTCTTAGGCTGAACAGAAGGACTATCAGACTATCCAGTGCTATCAGCTGGATTAGCAACAAGTAGTATTAGAAATTAACATCTAGTTTCTTATTTTTGACAGACAAAATATATTTATTTAATACAATCAGAGAAGAAAGGATATTTATTTTCCTTGTTCTGAGTAATTCCTTTTCTCCACTTTATACATTGAAGACCTCCTCCACTGAAGTTGCCAGGGACTTTGAATATTATATGATTACCAGTGATTTTTTTTTTGAATAGTGACTAAGACACCATCTTGCTTATAAAATGTAGATATTACATTAAAAGTGCCCCACATGCCAAGAAAGTGTATTTCATAAGATTGCTCATGGAGATTTAGCCTCGAGTATTCTCTGAAGTTAAGTATGTAGCCAAAAGGTGGGAATTGAACTCCAGGTTCTTTTTCTCTAAATACAGGAGGAGTGATAACAAGGAATTATACGCTAGGACTTGCACCTTCCACTTAGTGGTCTTGTTCTCTTGACATGGGCAACAGAAATTACTAAATCTAAGTTAGCATATCATTAATAATTATTTGCTTTCAAATGTCTTTTTGGGGTTCACCAAAGCATTGTGAGTCTGTGGGAGCATATCTTTTGCCACACTAGGTAGTGCCATTATTGGAAAACTTGGAACTGTTTTGTGAATAGTGCTGTAAAGTACCATGTCCGGGGAACAGGAGCGGTCTGAAAGGAAGGTAACTTTTTGTTCAAAGTTTCTTTGCTTTCCATTTTATCATGCCAACAGATACTAAAAGGTAGAAATCATTTTGGTCAGGCTGAACCATCACTGCATACATTTCTACATCTAATTTTATGATTTTGGGCTTGCAGAAAAATATGTTTTATTTTCTGACTTGTCTTCAGGAGACCAAACAAGTTGACATTTCTACTGCTTCTCCATATACTATGTTTCTTACATCTCTCATAATTCTTTCTTTTTTGTCTAATGTCTCCATTTCGTCCACATTTTTTTTGAAGTGAGTGGAGAAACTTTTTTAATAAAAAGTGCTTCAGCTGAGGCCTTATCAGTGCCAAGTGGAGTGAAGGGCATCACCTGTCTCTTTCTTCAGATGTCATGCAAAGGAAGAGCTATTGATTTTGTCCAGAGATAGTCTTAGTCATGGCCTTGTCAAAGACAGCTTTATTATCCAGTGGCTAACTCAGCTGAGATATGATTTTTGGCCAGTACAACTAACACGAAGAGCTCCAAGGAAAATCGGAAGGTACAGTGCACCACTTGTGATAATTGCTGCGGTGACCGTGGCAATCTGACAATTTCGTTAAACATCTATCAATCCACTGTTACCGTTGACTCAGTGTCTAGTATAAGCGCTATGACAAAGAGATGGTACATCATCCTAAACTTCCTTTTCTGCTTTGGTAAGATACTTGGACGAAAATCAAAAGCTGATCTAATGCCTTCTGTATAGGAGGAGGAAGCATCTGCAAGAAACATACAGAGAAAACAATCTTAGATTGATTAGCACTGTGATCAGTGCTAATTTCTTTCCCTTTCCATTAGGTATGTTGAGGCAAATGTAGAAGCTTGTGTGTGGCTTGGGAAGATTAAATTAAGCAAGGTTATTGATTGTGAAGTATCTCATCAGGGGAGAGCTTCAAAACATTGTGAGAGACTGTGTGTTGGATATGGAGATTCAGAAAGACTACTGCTGGTACCAGGGGAAAAGGTCATTCATGCTTTTTGAGCGCACATATTGCCTGTGCATTCTGCCATGCTGACAAGAGCTTGTGAGTTTTTGACGTTAAGATGGCATTTGTCAAGTTCTCAACTGACCCCTTAGATGCAATGATGACTGTATATAGCAAGAAAAGATATTGCACATCTTTTATAATACAAGGGAGATGGACAATATACAGTTAATCTGTGTCTGTCGTTATCTTCTTTGGAACACAGTATCTGGAAGCATATATCACAATATGATTTATATTCCCTCATATTTTTATGGGCTTTGATACTTAGATTCTAAAATTACTTGAAAGTAGTCTTGCCAGTTGGGAGGCAAGCAGCTAATTGGGATCTCAGCCCACAAAGTGCAGGTCTAATTGCATTTCTCTTGAGCATATGGGCTCAAGCTTTCTTTTTCTTTTTTTTTTTCATGAAAGTGTTGTTTTCACCATCTTAGAGGAGTTTGGAACTGGGAGCTTTCCATCCTGTGTTCCATTCATGCAGTATTTCCATTAAGCCCCGTGCAATATCTATTTTTTTTAATTTACTTGAAGTTCAGATCACACAGATAACCAGTTAACTATGTTTTTCCATTATGGAGATTCCACTTGGTAGATGTCAGGAGGGCCCTACCTTTCTCTTTACCCAGGACTGAGCCCTTAGTTGTTGTCTTTGGTGAACAGTTAAAAGGCTGTGTATTCTTTATGCAGAGGCCTTTGAAATGGAGGTTATGCTATCTTTTTCATAATTATTTCTGTTAACCTTCAGACAATATTAACCCTAATGCACTGGTGACTTACACTACTTGAGTTTAGACATAACTACGAACCGGAAGTGGTGGTTTTTTCATCCTTTCTCCTGCCTTCCATGCACATCAGCCTTCTCTTTTCTTCAGTGCTTCAGCTTTTTTCAGCCTTGCGCACATTCACAAGCTGGTTTGTTTGGAATCCCCCACTGTGGAAAGTACACAAGAAGAGATGCTTGAAAAAAGAAAGATGAGGTGCTAAACCTGTACAGCACAGGCTAGTCCCTGGAATGCCTTTGCACACCTTGTCATTTGCCTCTTTCTTTCACAGTTTCATATGTTGTGTTTGGTGTGGATGGAACTGAAATAGGTGCCAGTCCTATCATTACCCTACTTCCTTCCACACAGATGGTAGTCCACGGGCATAGTCACAGAGTAGGCACAGACTGAACAAACAGTGTCACCATTATTAAAGTTTTTCTGATGACCTGGAAGATTGGCAACATGTACCTGAAAGAATATGGGCATGCCATTTTCACAGAGGCATTCTGTGATGCAGCAGTTTCATAACTGAACCAGAACTCATATGTTTTGCATAAGTAGAATCAGTAAGTCAGGATTATGTAATTTGGCATTACCTAATGGTGTATTTTGTCTGTCTGAGCTACTGTGGTTATCCAGTGTATTGTATAATATAAAGTGTAATTTCATGCTGATGTACTGAATGGCAGTCATGTGAGTTAACAAGAAACACGTAAGGTAACCTGTAACCAATCTTTTTTCTTTTTCAACCGTTCAAGTTTTGCATGAGTGACTTGAAAATGCTAATATGCCATGCACATATTGTATTTATGTGTTATGATAATCTCTCTTTTCTGACTTAGACACAAATCAACATCAAACTCCCTTCAGTGAGGTCTTTACATCACATGGAACTGAGTGAAATAGCAAGGAAAGGCTCAAGACGAGTTAGATGTTTCTTCTGTACTGACTGTTTGGTGCCTTTTAGTATGGAAGTGTGTCAAGCAGCTGAATTTGTCTCAGCATAGGGCAACTACCTGCCATGGGAAAAAAAAAAAACCACAGCAAAAAATGTTGTGTCAGAAAGGAAACATCAAAAGCAAGTTTATGGTTCTATCTGCATTGGCAGTAACTGCCACATACAAACATGTTTGATCTGTAAGGAAGACAGAGTCAGCTTATTTCAACTCCCATCCTTAGCAAAGACACCGTTGGGTACCTTTTTGGTTAACTGTACAACATTCACTTCTTCAGCTCCCAGGTGTTTGTCTTATTTTATCAAATATAGAGGAAGCCCTCTGGATGTTAAATATTTCTTATAGTCAGAAGATAGCAATTACTGTAATACACATTACTGTGGTGGTATTTTTTCTCTCTGTCTCTTTTTTTTTTTTTTTTTCAAAGATTGCCATAGAGGAATAGTCTTTTTTTAATTGCATCTTTCAACCATTTAGTAATGGGGTGATATTGTGCATGGTTTGTTGGGTTTTTTTTTCTTAAAGCTTTTTGCTAGGATGATCATCTTTAACCCATTCAATCTCTCATCAAACTTTTTAACTTTCAGAGGGTCTGTCCCATTATTTGTTTCACATAAATTAAGAGAATCTCCTTGCCTGTTGCCAAATTTTGTATTCTGTTTTGTACCAGAACAGTGAAATTTTGAACATATGTCTATTTGGACAGGCAGAAGTGTCTATAACATATATACGTTTTAATTAGTAGAGTAAAAATAGGATAAGCTTTGGATGTGTTGTGGCAAATCATTTAACTAGAGTTGACAATAAACCAATTGCCTTACTATAGAAACGAAGACAACAAGATTTTCTCCATTTGCTCAATGTGGCTTTGAATTAGTGAGGTGGTAATGAATTCTAAAGAGGAAAATTCTGAATATTGCATGAATGAAAGCATGATAATAGAGAAGAGAAATTCTATCACTAGGCAATGACAGAGATAGCTGAAGGGGAGAAGTATTGTGTGGTAAGAAGGAACAGTGAAATAACATAGCTGTAGCAGAAAGCTGGGGATGTGTAATTGTGTTAATATTTTGATAAGTGATACTGAATGTATTTGTATATACATCTGTATTTGCCCATATTTATTTGAATGTAATCAATAGCATATGAACCAATAATATACATATAATACCATAAATATAGTAATGTAAATACGAATAATATGGAAAATAAGTAGTCAATGTACATTTCATAATAGTGATGTATATTGCAATAATTTAATAAGTAGTAGTGTAATCTTAGTACCAGGCAAAAGAGGCTGCTCTTCCTATTCACATGGGATTTGATTTAATTGTTGGGGCAATTGTTTGTCAACGGATATTCATCTCACTATATTGTCTCAGTGGCTTTAACAACAATAACAGCTTTAATCACTTGAAATTTTCCTTTATTCTGCAGATACTCTGTTTTGTGGTTTTTGCATTTTCTGATGCAATGTTATATTGCTGCTGTTGCTTATAGGAGAGTATTACTTCACCTATGAATTCTAGGAATCAGTAAATTGTTTTAAGAATTTAAAGGACAGTTCTGTGTAGGTTTCATATTGCAAGTTTTTTATCCAAGCTTGTGTTGTCCAATGTATTTCAACAGGAGAAGAAAAAATACAATCAACTCTGTATAAAATGTGTCTGTTTAAGAGGCACCATTTTAAAAGAAATGTTGTTCTATTTGCAGAAAGCCATATTCTTGAGGATGTAAACAAGTGTATCATTGCACTGAGAGAACAAAATGTGGACAATTTAGATCGTGCAGCAGGTGCAATCCGAGGGCGTGCTTCAAGAGTAGCTCATATTGTTTCGGGTGAGATGGACAATTATGAACCAGGGGCTTACACTGAAGGAGTGATGACAAATGTTCAGTATTTGACCAAGAATGGTAAGTCTGATTTCTCACCTATGGTATTGGTTTCTTTAGTAGTACAAACTTTCTTTTCTATGTGGCAGTTAAGGTGAATCTTGTGATTCTCTGATCTAATGCACCACTTATGCATTAATGACTAACTATATGGTGTCTAATCTCCTTTCAGCATGCTATCCAATTATAGTGATACTATGTAGTTCAAAATTAATTTTTTTTTTAATGGTGTCATTTATGTAAGGCTTTTTTAAGTTATGGAAGATTTTTACCAGAGTTCTTACATAAATGCAAGTAACAATGTTTGGAGACTGGATAAGATGGCAGCTTTCCACTTTGTTGTATTGGTCTCACCACAGCTGTTCTAAGCAGCTGAAAAGCAAACTTGGAGAATCAGATTCATGATAGAATCATAGGATATTTTTGGTTGCAAGAGACCTTCAAGATCATCAAATCTAACCTTATTCCTAGCCCTATCAAAAACCACTAAACCATGTCCCTAAGCACATCTACCTGCCTCTTAAACACCTCCAGGACTGGTGACTCCACCACCTCCCTGGGCAGGCCGTTCCAATGCCTGACAACCCTTTCTGGAAAGAAATGCTTCCTAATTCGTAATGATTTGTGTGTACTGCCACTTAAGGGCTGTTGAGGTAGGAACTTCCTAAAATGATTAATAGTGTCCATTTACTTTTATTAATATTCATTATTGGAATAGCCCTGTACTGGCAGCAGGAGAGTAACTGCGCTATGATATAAATGGTTTCTGTTGTTTAGAACAGTTGTTTATATAAATGAATCTCTGGCCTTTCATAGTATGCACTTAATACAAAAAATTATTTGTGGAGCTCCCAGGACTTCCATGTTTTCAATGGTTGAAGTATAATAGTTGGGCTGTTAAGATTACACATTTCTGGAATACAGGATTTAGCTTCATGACTCAGAAGTCTAAATCCAATCTCTGTCAGTCTGAACAAATTTCTAGTATCTTACATTTGACAGATATTTACTTCATTTTACTGCAGTAAGAGGCAGGAATTTTGTTTGAGCTCTTTCTTAATCAGTTCAAATATGTCCAGGACAGAACTGTCTTCATGTGAACAAGAGTGAATTGACATCGCAATGAAGTGGCAAAAGGGACAGAATAGTGAGAAGAGTTAGAAATAACTTGCCTGGTATTATCTTCTTTTCTGACATTTTGATGAGAAAATCTGAGAATGTTCAAGATTACATTCTCTTTTTTTGTAACTTCTGAAAGTAGTTTGACAAATACCAAGGGAAGCAGCAATCATAGGAAAGCATAGTTTTGATTCCCATGTAAAAGCTGAGCCCTTCTTTCTTGAAACTGGTAGTGTTTAAACATGTTACGAGTTGATGCTGATCTCTGTTCTGTTGCCTTGCTTTGACAGTAATATATAATGTATCTAAGTCCTTTTATCTACTAAAGACAGGAAGACATAAAACTGATTTTCGTTGGAATGTTTGCCTGTGTCAAAGGACATCAAGCATGGTGTCATCTCAAATGTTTCTGCAGTGCTTCAAACCTAAGAATCCACTTCTTTTACATAATTCAACAGGAATGGAAAAAAGAAACATGCACTTTTCATTTTTACCTGCATTTATATGATCTGCAATGAACAGACATAAAACCACATGAGGTTTTTTGGTTGCTTGATGGTTTTCTTTTTTCTTTGTTTGTTTTAACTGTTTCAGCTTATAGGAAAAATTCAGGTAGGCTTCATCCCTCAGGTGTAACCCAAAGCATTCTCTCACTGCTGGGTCTTTCAGGAGTCACGTGATTGCAAGGTGACACTTCACTAGGAGAGAACTGTGTATTGATGCTGCCATTAGTTCCTAAGTTAGCTTCTGTGAGTAACCTAGGAGAGTGAAGTGCATCCTTTGCTCCCAGTGAAAAGGTAGTCTGTTACTGAAGAGAAATTATTGCAGGCAGAGTATAGAGTTAGTGAAAATAGTATTACAGAACAATAGCAAACACAAAAACTACAGAGGAATAAAAACAATGATGAACAAGAGAATTGGAGATGGAAATGGAAAGGATGCAAATTGGGGGTAACTGGACAGAAAAATTGTGAATAAAGAGGAACAGATACATTTACTGTGTGTTAAAACAAAGACTGAGGTTAAATTGTAGCACATATGTTGTTAAAGAGAATAAATTCTCTGCATTACAGTGTATTCAAGAAAATAGCATGAGATTGCTGAATCTGTCTCTCCAGTTGGAAGGCATCAGACATATTTAAGATGGTAAAGTGGGCTATTCAACAATAATATAATACTGCCATACAATAAGTGTTAAAAACTGATATTTAATTTCTTAGTCCAACCTAAATGATTCTATGTACTGGCACTTTCTGTACAGAGTTCCTGTTTGATACTGTGTAAGTTCATAAAGCTACAGCTAATTGTGGTGTGCAGGAATGCTTCCCAGCTCCTGGTCTGAGTGAACACCATGCTGACTTTGTCCTAGTTCTACAACACAAAGATACGGACATAGTCAGTCCCCTCTTGTTCTCAGTTTTCCATGGGAAGGTCATGTAGGTGTGTGGGTATGAAAGAGAGCTGCAAAGCATTCCAACCACATCCTACTCTAGATGATTGGAAGTCAGCATTGAGAATCAGCCCCTGGAAATATGTGTCCCAAGGTCTATATGAAACCTTTACAGACCACAGGAGAAAGGAGTATTCTATTCATGTGGTCTGTATACTCCTTGCAGGCAGTTGTTTAAACTGGCATTTCCCATCTTGATTTTACAGGTCCAAAGGTAGTAGAGTTTCAGGTTGTATTCTGGTATGGATAAGACTTTGAAAATGTTAGTAATGGTATCTCTCTGTCATTCGTAATATCTGGTTCTGTTGATTAAGTTGAAATATGCCCATCCTTGCATTTTTATAGAGTTTGTGTACTGTTACATGAAAGGAAAAAAACTTTTTAGAATCACTATTTATAAAAACCTGAGATATTTCCACTTCAGAACTGGAAGAGTAGCCTTGTACTGTATTTTGAAATATCAAAGCCTACTCTGTTATTTTACTGTCTGCCAGAACATTCAGTAGTTAAATTTAAGGAAACAGTTTATGTTATGGCATATAGCTGTTGATACGGTAAAAAGCCTGTATTTACTGTAAATTTTGTCTGCAGTTTTGTTTTCATGTGAAAGTATAATGATATAATATATACATATATAGAAAACATCTAGTTATTTAGATCTAAGGATCTTGTAAAAAACAAGGAAAAAGCTGGAGATGAGATAGGTGTTTTAATTGTCTTAAGGAACTAGTGGAGGTATGTTCCTCTGAATCACTGCAGTTTTGAATCCATAGTTTTTATTCCAATAGTGCTGATGGAATTAGAGCAAACCATTGTTCACAGCTTCTTAAAACCAGTATTACGGAAGACTTTGTAATTCACATAGGGATAAGGTTTAAGTGTAGAAATGGTAATGAAGTTGTATTTTGAATGAAAAACAAATTTAACTGTTCTCATACTAAAGGGCACATCTGAGACAGATGCTGGTATGACACACAATACTGTTGTCAATCCCTTAGAAGTATGGGTTAAGACAGTTTAATGTCTGAGACAGAATGGTGATACCAAATGTAAAGTTGAACACGGATTTTAAAATTTCTTCCTGCCTCAGAAAGTTTTTATAAACCTGTGTCCATAACTGTTAATTCCAAACACTTTCTCAGTGTAGGAGGGGTGCAATCAGATTTTTTACAAATACTCATATGCCTACATTGTGTATGTCTCGTTGAAAGTCATAGAAACTATTAGTCATGTGATAATTTGGGCTCATGAACGATGAAGTGTACTAATTTAATTGACTGGAATGTATCAGTTTTAGAGATTACTGCTCTTCTGATGTGATACCAGCAATACTACTTGTAACTGAGTGTTGAAGGGGGAAATACGTAGAAGGTGGTTTTTAGTGAGTGAGTAATCACCTGGGTAAGTACAAGTTTTTGGACATTTCAGTGTGAGGGGAAAGCCTCATAGCCAAACAGTCCCCATGACTTATTCACAAGGCTCAAGCAAGTTTATGTTGACTATTGCATAAGCTTAATTCTTTGCTATAGCAAGAGTGCGCCAAAGACAATTTGTGGCCCCATTATCTCCATGAGAGCTGTGTAGGCCTATTACTTCTAATTAAAAGATTTTCCTCAAATTTCTAGCATTTATGCATGGCCAGTCTGTAAATTTTTTTCTTCTGTCAGAGTGAACAACTCTTCTGCCTCCACCTGGATTGAAAATCTTTGGCCCCAGTGGGCCTATCACATTAAACTTTTAGACCTGTTCTGGAGAGATTTGGTTTGAGTTCAGTGATTTTCTTTAGAAGCTGGACAAGTTTCAGTTACATTTTTATGAAGTCCTTTTCTGTGATTTTGTCCAATAAGTTGTTCTAAAATTCTTTCTGACCCAGCTGTCTTCTGTTTTGGCAGCATGTTTTAACATTGTACTTTTTTGCCAGTAGCATTGGTAAATTTATTTATTTGTGTATTTCTTGGGCCCAAGGTTGTTATTTTGGCCACCTTCCATAGTCTCTTCTCACTTTACAGCCCCTTCAATGTGATCAGTTGTATAGTCTCCATATTAATACTGATCTACTCTACCTGAAAGTTCTTTCCTGTACAATACTTTATTAAATGATTCTGCAGCATGGATTAAATCTACTGCATTGGTTTTCTCTGGGAAAGGTGATTTATCTTAGCAATAAAAGATAGTAGTGTTATCTGATATGAGCTTCCTTCCATTTTCTGCTTTTTGTTTATCTTTTCCCTTTCTTGCATGCTTATGTGCACAAGCTAATGACTTTGTATTTTCCTAGATACTTCTCTTGCCTTTTTCAAATACAGTTTGCAGGCTTGTCGTAACAGCTTGTGTAGAATCACTAACAGTTTCTTTTTTTCCACTGCCTAAGTCTTTTGCAGTAGGGATTGTCTGTTTTCTCCAGTTGAATAACGTTACACTCTGTCTCACCCAGAAGACACCCACCAAGGAGGAAATGTAAGAAGGCTTTGTGATCCCTTTTCTCCTGCTCACTCTGACATTTGGTACATATTTATTTTCAGTTGGCATGCCATCTAAGCCAAAACAGAGAGATAGAAGCACCTCCAGAGACTTCATCATCTTTTCCTAAAATACATCTTCAGATTGGATAGGATGAATCAGCTGTTGAAGCTCTTTACCTCTTGTAGTATAAAAGATACCAACATAACCAACTTCATTTTAGGTGGTTTGTTTGGAGGTAGCTTAAATGAGGTGGATGAATCTCACTCATTCTGTGTTGTATGCCAAATCAAAAGATGTCATTAATTAAAAAAGACAAGTATTTTTAATGAAAAAATATTTTCCACTGCTTATTCATCTCCTTAGAATGGATTTACAGATAAGACCTGCTATTCGAGCCTGTCTAGTATTCAGATGTTTTTGCCCTCACTTGCAAATGTTGCTTGTGACTGCTAGAGGGAATTGAGTCTTTTCACTGTAAAATATAGAAAAAATGCCTAAAATCCAGTACACCTGGTAGGAAAACTGGAGTGAGGCTTGAGTATGCAAGTGCATTGAATTGGTGAACTTGCGAAATTGGTGTACAACTCAGACAACGAACAGCTTGTAAGAAACTATTCAACAGAGAATTATTGTAAGACCCAAGTGTAAAAAAACCCATGAACTAAGAAAAATGATGAGGATGTTTGCATGACTTAGCCTAAAATATTTTTTGTTTACAATTATATGATGGCGTTAAGACTATAACTTAAGCAATAACCCTTAATTCTTGTGACCACTACTGTATTACAGGGTCAATAACCTCCATTTGCTTAAGTCTGCAGCTATCTTTCTATTCCTTAAGGCTCTGTTCTGATTATTCTGTGAAACTATGTTAAAAATTTTAGCTTTAAAAACTGCAAAACTTAATGTTCTGAAAACTAGGAAGAAATGTCATCAATTTTTTTTGTACTCCAGATAATGAAAAAATGACCCCACACATAAGTCTGTTTCTTTTTACCAATCTCTTTTTTTACTATTTTATTTATTGTAGGTCAGAAATAGCTTTTCTTTGATAACAATGTCCCTGTTGTTTATAGACACTGTTGGTGTTAAGATGCCTTTAACTACACCTTTGCTTGCTTTAAAATGCTGCTACACTTAATGATCATACAAGGTCTACATACACTGTTCCCACAGGCTTTGTTTGATAGAAGCTTCAGAGTGCCCAGTGCAGACTTAGTGTCTAGAGCACTAGACTTTAAAATCACAGTCTCAAAAAACTTTCCTCCTTCTTGAGATAGGTTAGTGAGAATGGCATTATGAACACAACATCAATATAAACTAAATTTAAGTTTATGAATAAGGTAATTATTTTTACAGTTTTAAATGTAGCTTTGATTTTTTTTTTTTGGGGTTGTTAGATCATTTTCCTGAATTAGGATAGTAAATGCATTTCTGTTAACAGCATGGGTGTGATGTACATGGTCTTAGTTCACCCAGTTACATGGGGAGAGGGAATCAAGAGAAGGGTCTCTTGACTTAAGCAGCATGTGTGGAAGAAATTGGAAAAGAGAAACTTTCTTATGAATGCTAAATCTTGGTCTTATGATAATGAATTTGGCAAGTACCGTGGTCAAGCCAGGTTTACTTGCAGTTTGTTTCTGGACCAGAGGACACTTGCATAAATAAGCTTTTCTTAAAGTACGAACACTGCTGTTGGGTTTGGTTTTTTTTTTTCATTTCCATGAGCCCTTAGTAAAATCCATTTTTTATTCCTGTAAGGGAAGTGAGAGTGATAATGAACAATAAGTGTTGGAGTTTTTTTCCAGTCAGTATTATAAATCTGTCTGTTCCAGGAGAAAATTTTTATTGGGTGAGTTTGTTTAGGTTTGGGTTGGTTTAGGTTTTTTTGTTTGTTTGTTTTTTATTTCAGTAGAATTGCTCTTTTTCATTACTCACATGTTACACTCTGTGATAAATTTTCACTGCTTCTCCTCACTTGAGGCTACTTCAAGAAATGACTCATGACTTTCCAATGTGTATATAACTTTTATATATCTCTCTTAATATATTTTTCTCTTTCACATCTTAAGAATTACTGACCTGGTCTTGTTTAATAGAGTCTATTCATAATGAGAGCCTTTCCTTAAGCTGATAGTACTATGGCTTTTTGCAATTTTAAACTGAAGCAGACTTTCTGACTTGGGACATTTTTTATCTGTGGCCGTATCAAAATCATTACAGCTGTGACTTTCTTGCACAGGGTTTTCAGTTATTTAATCTCTGTAATGTTAAGGACCTTTCATTTGCAGTTCTGTAGTCTGCTTCCACTTCCATTTCTGTAACCTTTCAGGTTATTTTGAGTGTATTTTCTGGAGCCTCTGTGGCAGATTTTTTTCCATTACTGTTGTCATGTTTCTCGTGGTCTTTCACCAACAAACCCTGCTACTATTGTATGGTAAGCATACTCTGCCTTTTGCATTTGTCAATGATTATCTTTCTTTGTCTCAGTAAATCAGTGTAACAGTTATTTCCTTTGCCATTCAGCATTCAAATAAGACTTCTGGTCTTTTAGAACAGTTTAGTGTATTGAAAATGACATCTGCCTTACAACAGTCGAAGTCTTTGTCTATTTTATAATAGGAACATTTTAGTTCTTAACCTAGAGGCTTTGGCTTTTTATGGTGCTTCCTGGAGACAGTTGGTCAGACATACATTGGTTGGTTTTTTCCCTACAGACCAAAATGTTTTGAATTCTTTGGTATTTACCACTCTTCTAACCATCTGATTTTGTAATATTTACATGCCAGAGCATGATCTGCCTCCTAAGCAGGACTGTGGACTTTATTTCACAATAATTTTATTTCACAAATCACTTGCGCTTAAGAATTATTTCTGTATCCCATAGTCTATGAGCACTTTTTCATTTGAAGTCTTGAACATTAATCCAGTCTCATTAAGGATTTCCTTTAGATCTGAAAAATAGTGGTAACTGCTTGTTTTAGAACTTTAGATCACTCTTAAGTTGTTAATAGCTATTATTTGTTGTTTTCTAACCTGAATTTACAAAAGCACTTTTCAGAGTTTTCATTTTTACATGAAGTACTTTTTTTTCATGTTTTATAATAAAATCCATCATTGTCTGCTTGCAAAAGTGCTGCAATGGATGGCTATTAGCTCTTCAGAAAGGATAGGCAGGGGAGGAGAGGTGGTGGTGTGGCTCTATATGTTAAGGAATGTTATCACTGTATAGAGCTAGGACTGGTGGGAGATGTGGTAGTTGGAGGCTGTCTTGGGCTTAGTGACCGTGAAATGATTAAGTTCTTGATCCTTAGTGAAAGAAGGAGGGGCATTAGCAAAACCTCCACCATGTACTTCTGGACAGCATACTTTGGCGTGTTCAGGACATTGGTTGAGAGAGTCATTTGGGAGACAATCCTGAAGGGCAAAAGGGTCCAGGAAAGCTGGAAGACTATATTCAAGAAAGAAATCTTAAAAGTGCAGGAGTACGCTGTCCCTATGCGCCGCAAGATGAAATGGCAGGGAAGATGACCAGCCTGGCTGAACAGGGAGCTTTTGCTGGGACCTGGGTTAAAAAAAGGAGAGTTTACCTCCTTTGGAAGAAGGGGCAAGCATCTCATGATAAGTACAGGGATCTGATCTTGTTAGGTCATGCAGAGAAAAAATTAGAAAGGCAAAAGCCCAGCTGGAGCTCAATCTAGCCACTGTCATAAGGGACAGCAAAAAGTTTTTATGAATACATTAAGAATGAAAAGAGAGCCAGGGAAGTTCTCAGTCCCTTATTGGATTCAGGGGGTAACATTGCAACCAAGGATGACGAAAAGGTTGAGATATCTAATGCTGCCTTTGTCTCTGTCTTTAGTATTCAGAATCACCTACTCCCAGGGTATTCAGCCTCCTGAGCTGGAAGATAAGGATGGAGAGCAGAACCCCCCCACCCTGGCCCCATAATCCAGGAGGAGGCAGTTAATGACCTGCTACAGCACCTGGATATTCACAAGTCCATGGGGTCAGATGGGATGCACCCCAGAGTATTGAGGGAGCTGTTAGAGGAGCTCACCAAGCCTTTCTCCATCATTTGTCAATGGTATTGGCTAACGGGATGTCTCAGATGACTGGAGGCTTGCCAATGTGACACTCATCTACAAGAAGGGCCAGGAGGAGGGTCTGGGGAACTACTGACCGTGGTACATGGAAAAATTACAGAGAGGTTCATCTTGAGTGAGCTCACATGGCAAGTGCAGGACAGCCAGGGGCTCAGGCCCTAGCCAGCAGGGGTTCAGGAAAGGCAGGTTCTGCTTGACCAACCAGATCTTGTTCTATGACCACATGAACCACTTAGTGGACGAGGAAAAGGCTGTGGAAGTTGTCTACCTGGACTTTAGTAAAGCCTTTAACACTGTCTCCTACAGCATTCTCCTAGAGAAGCTGCAGCTCTTGGCACAGACAGGTGTACTCTTTGCTGAGTTAAAGACTGTCTGGCCAGTTGGGCCCAGAGGGTTTTAGTGAATGGAGTTAAATCCATTTGGTGGCCAGGAGAAGGGAAGTGATTGTGTTCCTGTATTTGGCACTGGTGACTACTGTGTTCAGTTTTGGGCCCCTCACAGCAAGACAGACATTGAGTTGCTGGGGTGAGTTCAGAGAATGGCAAAAAAGCTGGTGAAGGGTCTGGAGAACAAGTCCTACGAGGAGAGGCTGAGGGAATTGGAATTGTTTAGTTTGGAGAAGAGGAGGCTCAGGGGAGACCTTATGTGTCTCTACAACTACCTGAAAGGAGGTTGTAGTGAGGTGGGTGCGGCCTCTTCTTTCAAGTAAATAATGACAGGACTAGAGGAAATGTCCTGAAGTTGCACCAGTGGATGTTTAGATGAGATATTAGGAGGAATTTCTTTACTGAGAGAGTAGTCAGGTACTGGAACAGGCTGCCCAGGGAGGTGGTGGAGTCACCATCCCTGGAGGTACTCAAAATACATGTAGATGGGGCACTTCAGGACATACTTTAGTGGGATGGGAGGTGTTTTGGGTTTTTTGTGGTTGATGGTTGGACATAGTGATCTTAGAGGTCTTTTCCAACTGTGAGAATTCTGTGATTCTGTGATAATCATAACATGGGCCTTCCCCAATAATATTTCCAGCTATATACGGCTAACTATGCCAAAGTCTGCTCTGTTTAGGATTTTTATAGTGCCTCACCCAGATTCCTTTCTGACAGACATACCCTCAGGTCTTTGTGGTTCCATCCTTAGTAAATACGAACTGTTGGAAATGACGCAGCAGATCTTGACTGGGGACTTTATGCAGGATTTATGTGTGTGTGTGTGTATGTGCGGATCATAAATCTGTTAACATAGTAAAATTGAGTCTTCCTGAAATCATAAATTATATGCTTATGGTCATTTTGTTCACCTCTTGACTCAGTAGTCTCTCAACTCTAACAGTCAGGGCAGTATTTGGAGAAGTGGCATTAAATGCATTATATGCCAAACAAATATTTAGGTAAATGGGGCTTCTCCTGGCTTTCTGGGGACCAGATTCTGTTTTTAACCAGAATCCCACCACTGCCAGCACTTTACGAGGTCATCTCTGAAGCCAGTTTTGTCCGATGGGGGCTTTGTTTTGACTTACAGTTGATAAGAACACCAGACCATCTCCTCAGTTTCCCCAGTGCTATTAAACAACTACAGCTAGAGTAATTTTGGAATAATTTGGCAGATAGCAGACAAAGCGTTGGGTAATACACACACCAATTTTAGAGCTTTTAGAGCAGGAATATAAACTGTCTGTCACTTATGCTCCTTTATGATGGCTGTCAGCAATTAAAAATGGAAAGGTAGACATCTTCAGACAGCAGATTAGAAGGTGTGTATCTTGGACATTGTACAAAAATTCATTACAGAACCTTTCACCCTTATGAAGACATACAAAGCAGTAGGCATGCTTCTCTCATGGAATACTTGGGAGCTTGATAGCCAGGTCAGGCAGTGAAAAGTTTGATGTCCCTCCTAATCCACAAAAATGTTTGAAAGAAACCATAGATGTTTCAACAGCTTATTTTGTTGAACAGAAATGCAATTAAATTTCTGTCCCTGGAGGTTTTCAAGACTTAGCTAGACAAAACTATGACTGACCTGATAAGAGTGTTGGTCTTATTTTTAAGGAGAAAACTGATCCAGATGATGTGCAGAAGTAATTTTCACACTGTGTTTATTATTTTTTTTTCCCTCAGGTAAGACACCAGCTGCATCCATATAAGAGTCATCTTTTCTGGGTAATTAAATGTTTTAATGGGTGCATTCATACTCTGCAGTAGCAATCTCAAATTCCCAGAGAAGTGTTCTTTCTCTTCCTGAGTGACTTGCTAGCTGTTAAAAATATGTAGTGTTAGTATTTGAGAAGGGTTTTTAGTGTAAAAAGCATTGTAGACACCTCATTCTGTATCAGTGAATTTCTCCAGAATGCTAATGCAAGTTTCTTACGTGAAGCATGATGTATTAAATGGAGGTGAAGCATAGCAAATGGATGCAATCATTCTACATGATTTAATCTGATACTTTCTAGATAGGCAGGTAAACATCTATACCCTATTAGTACTCTATTTTTCAAAGTGTTTGTTTGCTCTGTGCTATGCTCTCTTAAAACTATGTTGACTTCTTCCCCCCCCCGATAGTAAGATTTTGTGCGATGCTCTAGATTTCTTTTAAATAACAACATAGATATCTTGTATTTACTCCATTTCTTAGCTTGTCTTGCTTATATATTACTCTGTGAGACAAAGTAATAAGTACCTGTACCTAAGAACAGCTTCTGAGATCATACCTTAATAGTGTTAGAAGCAACATTAATTAGTTTTATTCAGTGCAGTTTTACTCAGTTTCTAACCATTGTTTAATGAGTTGGTAGCTGACATTTCTGAATCTTTTTGTTAAAGTCTACTATTCTGGGTCTTGGGGAAAAATTATTCCTGCATTGCAGGTTAAGGAGGAAGTATTCTTATAGTCAGCCTTTTAAAACTCTAAACTACATGTAAGGAACAAAAAAGTATTCTGTAACTTTTTCAGCCTTTCCACACTCTCTACATAGAATTGAAAGTAGCAGGAAATATAATTGAGAATCACTTTCTTGTCTGTTAGCAGTCTGTGGCAGTTGGAGTTCACCCTGACTCTATGTGCAGAACAGTCAGTACCTATGATAATTAATCATTCTCACTGTTCCTCTAGGTTCTTGTACAGAACTTTCTTCACCTGAAGAAGGATTTGGCTGATAATACCAGTGTTAGCACTGATATCCATAACTGTTGCTAATTTACTTAGTCACTGGTTGATTATAAGCTCCCAGGTAAATACTGACAACTATGCTTTTTAATGTTATTGGAAGCTGGTTGGTTAAGGCAAGGCTTCTGTTATGGGGCAAAATATATAATGCAAGATGCAGTTATTGTCAGTATACTGAGTGCAAACAGACCATTCAGATTCTTGCTTTGAACACTTTTTAACCTCTGGGATAAGAATCAAAGGAACAACCTTACATATTAAAACACAATATTCTATGTGTCTGTAAAATTGAAAATGATGTGTATTTTCAGATTATTCAGAAATATAACAGGAGAAGCCCAAAGCTTTCCAAACTAGGAACTGTCCTACAGTTGTGTCAGTATTGTAGCAGCTACTCCAGGCTCTGTCTCAAGCTGGGAACTGTACTCCCAGCCATGTCTTCTCACATTGATGTGAATGTGGTTTGGTCTCAAAGCTCTGTAGTAAGCACAGGTGCTAGTGCAGTATTTGCTGCCTGAACAATCATTTCTTACCTTTCTGAACAATCATTTCTTACCTTCCTGGAGCAGGAATGATTGTCCAGAAGGCAGCATTGTAAAGGCTGGCTGTGAGTCATAGTTCCAGTGTGGTGACTTGAGGTATTCTACAAGAATTTGCCATTTTTTTTAATGAAAAGGCAAAAAGCCATGAATAACATGAGCACCATGCACAGTAATAACCTTGGCCACAAACAAGCTACCCAGTGGTATTTCACTCCATGCAACTAGCAGGCTTAGCTTTCAAATGATTGCATACCACAATTTATAATATATTATATATTATATTATATATATAAAGATTCTGTGTGGTCATTTATACCGTGCACTTCAGCATTTAGGACCTAATTTTAAGTCCACTAAACCGCTGGAATGACTACCACTAACTCTGCTGATTATGTCTCAAAGTCCACATGTCCCAGTTCTTAATTAGTGAGTTTAACCATTGTTCATTATCATGTTGAACAGTAAAGAAGAGGTAGGACCAGTGGACAGTACACTAAGATGTTGTAGCAAAAAGAAGAAGCAGATGCACAGAGTTTGACTTTGTCACAAGGCGGTGTTTTCTGCCTTGTGAAAAAACCAACATTTTGAAAATGGCTATTAATATGAAATTTGGAGTCAGTGTTTTTCTGGCACTGTTTGGAAAAAAATTCTGCAGTTGACAGTGGTTTATTTCACTGTAATTAAGAACTTGAGGATTTTGGTGACCAAGTTGCACTTTCCTTTTGCTTGCTTTTAAATTGTCTGCAATCTTCCATGAAATACAATTCCTTGTGATTAAATTACCTCATTTTTTCCACATTATGATTGTAGTAGACATAGTACTAAGAAGTAATGTGACCCTTTTCCCAAATATATTTTGCTAAACACAAATGTCTTTCATGTTGCTGTTGTTTGCTAATGTATATGTCAAAGTATCTGATGTTGCCAAGAAACCCCCAGTGTTCATTTCTGGTGTTTTGCGGGGGGATATGCATTTTTTTGTCTTTGGGCCAGAGAAGGCTGGGAATCTTGTGCAGGATTATCCCTTCCCACTAGTTAATTCCTTTCAGGATTTGTAAATTGATAGGATACCCACTGGGAACCAGATTTCTAAAAAGACAGTATTTCTAGTAATCTACCAAAGTAAATGGCTTCATTTCAAAAGGAAACGTTTAGATTGTTTTCTACTGCTAATATTTTGAAAACCAGCTTAATGTCAGCATGATTATAATATTGGATAAATTTGATCCAGTTCGATGTTCTCAGCTTCTGGAACTACAGTGGTGCCTCCTGATGTAACATCACTGTAGTGCATGAAAACCTCCTGGCACTAAGACTGTAATAACCACTTCAACACCAGTCTTCTGCATTTCCCCATCACTGAAGGACTTGCTGGGAATAATACAGAAGTTTGTATGTTAGCTACTGCCAGGATTAGGATTGCTTAGGCAGTTTTCCTTCACTAAATTCACTGAATCTGTTGCTCTTCAGCCTCATGGAAGTTTTACTCTTGGGTTTTTGGGTTTTTTTTTTTGTATAAGTTTTGTTGAGATAGGCCTTTGAAGGTAACTTAGAAGTTAAACATTATGGACGTTCTCCCTATAGGTGTGTAATCCTTGTCCTCAAAGTCAAGGTTTTGGGTGCTTTGTTTTGTTTGTTTTTTGTTTGTTTTTCCTTGTTGTTTTTTTTTCTACTGTGTGATCTTTTGGATGTGATTTGTATTAAGATAATTAATTAGGCAAGAGTACTGAACTGTATCTCACCTTTCAGTATCATGTTTAAAATATTACAGACTAATATTCTTTTGGTTTAGCATTAAAACCAGCACCTAAATAAATGAATATTAGTCAATATTAGTGCAGTGGTAAAAAGCACTTCATAAGCAGCAGATCTGTCATGTATGCACTCTGGAGGTATCTGAATGGAACTCTTTCCTCAAGGTGTTTCAGATATAGAAACCTTTTGAAAAACAAAATACAAGCTTTACAGATTGAACTTTCTGTGTAATTTGGAGCTAAGGAGACCAGACTTCCTCAGCTGTATGAACAGAGTGTTTGCATGTGCACTGTACAATGCTTTTTGATGATTCAGTGAAAAAGCCATTTCTAAAGATAGAACTCAACAGTGGTGGACCCCACATCCTAATGTCAGAGCATATTCTAGCCCAACAACTTAGGTAAAGTCATTTAATACCCTGTGGGTCATCTGCAAGCAGGTAACATGCAAAGGAGGGAGAGAACATCTCTTGTAGCTTCTTGGAAGTCTCTCCTTAGAACACCATGGTTATAGCCATTAGTTTTCATTGCTGGTTTGCCATTTGTGTTCGCTAGTTAGGGTGGTAAATGGAGGGAGAAATGTGAAGAATGTTGCTGCTGCAATTCTTTCTGTACACCTGCAGATTCAGTCCATGTTTGCTTGTGAGCATTCCCCTGTTTTCGTGGGAAACCCTTTCTCACCATTGGAAACCAATTCTTTTTGTCCCTATGTGATGATTTCTTCATTTAATACCAGTTTAGATAGCTGTGCCTTGTGGCTGACTGTAACAATTAAAACATTCAGATTTTTTGATTCTTTATGTTACAGGTATGAAATAATCTAAATTGCAGTTGTGAAAGAAATCATTCACGTGTCTTAAGATGAAGCTGATTTTATAGGGATATACTTTTGCTGCCAAAGGCAACAAGTGTAGCAGGTTTGTTATCTAGTTTCTAGCAGCATTGCGCAGAATTATGTGCAGTGTGCTTGTTCCTGTTCACACACACTGCCCATGTGCCTTTTCAAACTCTTATCTTTCTAGCAAGAGTTGGGCAGAAAGACTGTAGTTATTTCTTGTATGTTCTGCTTAGTGTAGCCCTTTTTGCAGTAACTGTGTCGGATGTAGTGTGGTCTTCTGTTACAGGTGCACACTTGGCTCAAGAACCTATTGTATTTGTTACTCAGCACAGCAAAGACCCACTGATAATGATTCTGTGTAGACGAATTCATTCTTGCCATGTTTGGTAAAACACAGCCTCTACTCTAAAACGTTATTTATAAAACTCTGACATTTTACTATTTTTGCCATTGCAAAAGAGTTACTCTGTGTGGTGTCTTAAAATGAATGGTCCAAAATAAATAAATAAAAAACCCAAATAAAAATATCTTTTTTGTTAAATGGTCTTACTTTTCCATTCTTGTGTTTTGTCTTTTATGAATTGCATGAAGTATAGTGTGGCATACAAAGGAAAAGGAAAACCAGATTTTATTTTTGTCCTTTAGATGTAGAGTAAGTGCAACAAAAGAAAAAAAAATTCCCATACTGTTGTAAAAACTGCAACGTGGCTACATAAAGAGAAATATTAAGGAGGATCATACAAACTGAGCATACTTTAGGATAGAAAGGGTTTCATTGCAGATTTGTGGCTAAGGCTTGTTCTTAAAGAAAATGGTTTTTCTCTCTTTTTCTCTGTAGAAAACATACAGTACTGCAGAAGTACATTGGGAGTTTGACATTGCAAGTCAAACTGAAATAAGATGTGATAGGCAATGGTGTAAACCACTAGTGAAAAGAAAAGTGTATTTGGTGCTAACGTTTTACTGAAAAAGTGCATGCCAGTTTATGTGTATTACAAACTTAGGTAACATCTTACTAATTTTAGCCAAAGAGGGTTCCTCTTGGAGTAGTGAGGCAGGAGTAGCTAATTTATTCCTATTTTGTTTATTCTTAATTCTGCATTTGTTTTCTAAATTTCTGATTTGTTGTCTAAATTGGGGTGTCCCTTGCCCTGCTGTAAAGGGAGGGCCTAAATAGTGTCTATAGTTACACTCCAAAGAGAATACAATAGGATGAAAAAATGAGATTGCATTTTAAGTATTTCTTGCTTGTTTGGAATAGAATGTAAATATCTTTCAGTTAAAAACTGTTTGGTGAAATTTGATTTCTCAGGTTGTCACTGAATTGCATCACTCTTTGTCCTTCATAAAGTCTATTTGGTGAAAACATTACTTTTGTAATGGGGAAGAAATGTCTCGGAGCTTCTGACCTCACTTAGTTTGAATGATCTTTAAATATTTTAGATAGTTTTATAATTGAAACTCTGATTCAAGAAATTCCTAAAATTATATTTTTAAAACCATTTCTGCATAGCACACCAAATATGCTTGGATTCAGGCATTCATTTGGTGTTCATTCTGGTGAGTAGGGTTTTGTGCAGTAATTGAGACCAGAATGGAGAAGCCATCAACCTTGCAGCTTATGAAAGTAGTGTGCTCCTTCAGTGTAGCAGCTGACACATGCCAGCCTGAGATAAAGGGGTCTAGAAAAAAATCCTTCTGCTGTTGAGTTCATTTGAAGTTCTGTGGCCATCAGCAAGCAAAAGTCTAGAGAAGGCTGATATCTAGAGACATCATGTCTTGTTTCTTTACAAAATGATGCAGTTCATTTTTATGAATTATCTACAGATTTATGCAAAATGTAGAAACAAGCCTTCTTTGTTATTGTCTAAGTGACAAATGCTTCCCTGTTGTGAAGATGATTGCTCATTTCTATAACTGGGACTCCCATGCAATAGGTGCTCAATACAAAATGAAAAGTCATACACTGAGTACCTTACATTAGGTGTTCCTCTGCTTTGCAAGCACTTGGTCCTGTTCAAGTTGTGCTTCTTGCTATTGTTAAGAGCCTTTTCTGGACAATTTTCAAGCTGTGCCCTATTATCTGTTATTATTCCATATATGTAAGGTAACAAATGGCAAATCCTGTTCTGAGTTCTGCTCTGTCTTTTTGCAGCTGTAGGAGCTTTGAGACCATGGGAGAGTGCCGAGAGAAAGGGCAATACATAGAAAACAGCTAGCCCTACACTTGCCTCATTGTTGAGTGCAATGTAAGGGTCTGTTCCTTTTCCCATTTTCCACTTGAGAGGCAGCCATATTTGTTACTATGTGTTACCCAAACTTAATTAAACTTAGCTGGAGTTAATGCTGCCTGGTTTTCCCTAAGTGTATAAATATGTCTGAAGACTGTTGCAGTATTGAAGACATTTAATTACTCAAAATGACAGGAAGAAGTCTAGCTTTGTCCCTTTACAAATGTCTGTGTTAGCTACAGTATTATTTTTAAACTCCATGTCTCTTACTGTATCTGTTAGCAGAGGGATATATTTTTGTCCATTGATCTGTGCTGAAGAATGCATTAAGGAGTGAAGGATATCAACTCATTATCATACTTAGATAACTCTTAGAAGTATGTGAATGTGAAAGTATCTGTGAATAATGGTCTTCACCCCTATCAATCTGTTGAAGCACCATATGCTTAACACCTTGCTGCTCAGGGGAGATGCCTTTCACTTTAGATTTCTTTCCTATCACTTATGACTTTTAATCCATGGCAAACCTTTTCTCCTTTCCCCATGGCTTCTTTTTCCCCTTTTTAGTTTAATTTAACATCCATTCCCCATATATTACCATTTTCAGAGCACTGCAGTGGATTAGAGACACCCACTTGTCATGGGTCAAGACATTCAGATGCTGTAGTGTTAGATCTGTCCAAATGTTGAAGCGTGTCTTCAATGAGCCTTTCTTGGTGTGTGCTTTCCCTGCACCTCCTCTTTGGGCAGAGTGTGTCAGGGGAAAAACCAGACAAGATAAACATGCCAGTATGTGCTTCTCTGGGTTCTTTATACATTTTAATTTCCTTTTTAGAGACAATGTTAGGGATATAATTTTCAAGAGTAGTAATTGCCTTTGTAGTAGTAGTAATAGTATTTGCACTGTAGTTTAGGGAAAAGGCAGAGCCTTTTAGCACAAAGTGCTCTTTACCGTTTTAATAAGAACATACAGAAAGACTGCATAGGCAAACATGCTTATATCTACAGTGAACACTATTTGGCTGTATAAACCATATATCTGACATTCAGAAATCATTTTAGAACAATTTTGTTTCTTTTACAAAGTCCCCTTCCCAGAATGAATTGCCATGTATTCATTCACTTCGGTGGATGTATCACTGTCTCATAGAAATAATTTCTGAGATTTGCATTACCTGAAGACCCATATTAATTGTTTTTTCCTTGCTTCGCCCTCTGCATTTTTCAAGACTGTGTTTGTAAAAAGAATCAGTTGTAATATATTTTAACGTGTCTGCATTTTTCTAGGTAAGTCAGTATGTTCTTGCAGCGTAAGCAGTGTTTTGGGAAACATTACGGGATGAGACTATGACTTTCCACTAAAAAATACAGTTGGTTTTCTATGACTTTTCACTAAGCAGACCTCAGTTATTGAGACATTTAGTGACAGCTACTTAGTCTTTCTCCACTGATTTTATTGTTCTAGCTAGCTCTCCCCAGTACTTCTACATGCTTTAAATTAAATTAACAATCTTCTCTAAATGAGAACGATAACTTGCCACGTCCCACCTGCTATAACATCTTTAATTAGAAATGAAGATAATAGATAGTAAAAATCAGAGTGTGCGTTGTATATCCAGACATAAAATTAATGAAAAATCAGTAAGAGTAGCCTGTTATCGCACTGATATTATTTGATAACAGAATCAGCTGCTAGAAACTGGTTACTTCAAGAGTTCTTAACATCCATCCAAGTTATCCTCTATTCTTGTGGACTGCTAATTCTTTTCACACTGATGTAGAACAGGTTTGATTTTTCTTTTTTTCCAGTTGCAAGCCATAAGACAAAGGCATTATAGTATCTCTCAAATATGTATTTTTTGTGTGTGTGTCTTGTCCTCAATAGATACAAGAGTCTGTACATGTGTACATGTAGCCTTTATGTAGTAGAATAGAAGGTTATGGAGACGGAGTTAAAAGTGATAGAGAAAATGTTACAGTCATGCTCAAGAAAATAAATGAAGCCAGACTTCCAAGACTGAAAAATTGTAATCTATTAGACAAGAGGCAAAATATTTTTGCAAAATATTTTTTTTTTAAAAAAAGCCACTAATGTCTTTAGAGACACAAGTGCTTTTATGGATTGTGTCTGGTGTGCTACAAAAGGTATGTTTACAGACAAATCCACAGTACTCAGTAACAGATTATTTTCTGGAGTTCTCTCTTTACTGGATGAAGTCGGAATGCTTTGGGGGTCTTCTGAAGGTGCTTTGTGTTCAAGAAGAGGAGAAGGTGCACTAATAGTTACAAGCTCAGGGAATTGGCCAGCGATGTAGCAGTAAACACATGGAATAAGCAGACTGTCAGTTTGCAGGTAGTCTCAATATTCCTAAGTGAGTCATAGCACTGCTCATGTATAAAACCTAAGCCAAAAATGGGGTTGTACAGTTGTGGTGGTTTGACCTTGGCTGGGCACCAGGTGTCCACCAAGCTGCTCTATGACTTCCCCCCCAACTCCTCCCAGCTGGACCAGAGGAAAGAAGATAAGATGAAACTCACAGGTTAAGACAAAGGCAGTTAAATGAAAATCAAGCAAGGCCATGTGCACAGAAGAAAAAGAAAACAAATATTTTTCCTTTACTTCTCATCAACAGGCAATGTCTAGCCCCTTTACTGGGAAGCAGGGCTCCAAATGCATATTCGTTGCTCTGAAGGACAAGCCAATGCCCC